>JAVIAB010000051.1:122474708-122562208 GCA_032433765.1 Megaustenia siamemsis | reverse complement strand
AATTGTATCTTCTTGGCTTAAACACAAATATGTAGGCAGCAAACTCTGCATCTCCATAGCCATTTTTCACAGCATGCCCACACACAGTCTGGTTCACATGGCTCGTATCAACTGCTACAAATCGACATTCCCCCCCCCCCTCTCTCTCTCTTTCCCACCACCCCCCACTCCCCCCCCCTCTTTTCGCCAGATTTGCAGTTTTTGTGATTATTTCTCAATCCCTTCTGACCACGTGACGTTGATAGCTTTTGCATAGCATGTTATCACTCTAAGCATTTTGTAATGATAAGTAACATCAGGCAAAATACAAGGAAAGAGAGATCGCGGACGACAAAGAGAGAAAATACTAAATAGCTTAGTGTCATGGATGGCATGGTAAATAGTCAGCAACAGAACTGATACGATGCACTGTAAATAGAAGATTGTGGGTGGGCATGATTGCCTACGTCAACCGGCATGGCACATTATGATGATGATGATGGTGGTGGTGATGATGATAAAGTAGCATCTCTTGAACATGTTTAGCTGTTGGTATCATCTGGCCAAATAAACCTTACAAACCCATATAAAAACATTGAAAGTATGTAACTGTTATATAAATGCTTTGATGCCTTTTCACTTTTTTTCTTGTACTGCTTGGGTTTTTTTTTAAAGGCAAAATCAATCTGGCATTGATGAATGTGTTTTTCTTTGTCTTTACTTGCTCCTTTATGTTGTGTTACTAGGCTTCAAAAAGGGCAAATGTCATTGCAGGCTCATTTCTCTGGTGTTCCTAGGCTTCCTAAATGTCTTTGCTGACTCCTTTCTCTGGTGTTGATAAAAAGTAAAAAGTAAAGTACCCCCGTCACGCCAAGTGGCGTATAGGGAAATATGGTGTTAGTGACCCTATATTTTACAGACCTTCAGCACATGATTTTTGGGATAATGTTGTCAGTATTACGCCCCTGCTGCTTTACTTTCCCAGAAAAAAATCCGGTACCCATTTAAGGCAGGGTGAACCCGGAAGCCGTCGATTGGGATCGAACCCTACCCCTTGTCCGTGGTAGTCCAGTTCACTAACCACTGAGCTATCTGGTGTTGATAGGCTTAATAAATTTGTAGATCTCTTTGCTGACTCCTTTCTCTGGTGTTGATAGGTTTCATAAATGTGTAAATGTCTTTGGTGACTCCTTTCTTTGGTGTTGATAGGCTTCATAAATTTGTAAATGTCTTTGCTGACTCCTTTCTGTGGTGTTGATAGGCTTCATAAATTTGTAAATGTCTTTGCTGACTCCTTTCTCTGGTGTTCCTAGGTTTCCTAAATTTGTAAATGTCTTTGCTGACTCCTTTCTCTGGTGTTCCTAGATTTCCTAAATTTGTAAATGTCTTTGCTGACTCCTTTCTCTGGTGTTGATAGGCTTCATAAATTTGTAAATGTCTTTGCTGACTCCTTTCTCTGGTGTTCCTAGGCTTCCTAAATTTGTAAATGCTTTTCCTGACTCCTTTCTCTGGTGTTGATAGGCTTCCTAAATTTGTAAATGTATTTGCTGACTCCTTTTTCTGGTGTTGATAGGCTTCATAAATTTGTAAATGTCTTTGCTGACTCCTTTCTCTGGTGTTCCTAGGCTTCCTAAATTTGTAAATGCTTGTCCTGACTCCTTTCTCTGATGTTGCTGGGCCTCCTAAGTAGGTAAATGTCTCAATTGATCATTTAATTCTTGATTTCTAATGTAAACTCTCAACTTCGTGACCTCGACCATTTTATTACTTTACTAATTAATTTAAATTAACTAATGCACATTGTACTTGCATCCATAGAATCAATTTGTTTTTTTTTTCTGTTACTAAAAGATATACCAAACGCCAAAGAGTGGCATATCATCTCTAAGCTAAATAAATCATCGTCTGCCCGGAATAAATGGAGACATTAAAGATCGAACGAAAATCGCTAGTGTGTTACCAGTTAATGTGGCGGTTCTATTAGCGGCTTGGTCGCCTCGATGACGGATGACTAAAAATTGATTCCGACACAGAATCGATGAAGGATTTGTTGAGAGGTAAAGAAACTGTGCGAAATAGATTGATGAAGTAGAATGAAATTGAATTGATGGTCCATCAGTTTTGTTGAGTGATTGATGCTTAGAGATTCGTTAAAGGTTAGTGAATGTCTAGTTGTTATGTTGTTGTTGTTTACTGGGGAACTGTATATAATAAATGAATACACAAATTTTTTTATCATTGTATGTTATGACCTACTCATGTGTTTGTTTACTTCTGTGCACTTTTCGATTAATGTCCTCTTACAGAATATGACTTCATTTGCCCCACTGTTTTTCCTAAATCCAAATTGTTATTCTTCTAATTCATTATTGATTTGATTCTGAATCCTTCCTTGTATAACTTTTAGCAAGATTTTTGCTACATGGCTCATTAGGCTTATTGTTCTAAAATCACAGCATTCAGCTGCACCATTCTTTTTAGCCACTGCAATGAAAGTTGATGTTTTTAGTTCATTTGGTATGTTTCCTGTATGGTATATGTCGTTGCATATATCTGTATTCATTTCAAGCCAAAATCTTTTAGTGCCTCTATCATCTCTATCTGTATATTGTCTAGGCCTGCAGTTTTTTTAATCAACTCTAACAGTTTGATTTTTCCGCATCTGTTTGATTTACCTCTACCCATAGCCGCTATGTGTTACCAGGGTCTCATTATGAGTAATGAATAGTGACACTGTGACCTTCCAAGCATGCCGTAAGAGGCGACTAAGGAGATAGACATATGGCTTGACAAGCTGAAATTGTAAAAAGTATTGTTATGGAAACAGAGCCATAGATTTTAGAAGCAGTGATCTCTGCAATATGTGTCATTTTGGCACGAAAGGTTTCTGTTTTTGAGATTGTGGTTCTGCCCTATGTGCCGTCTTCGACTCGAAATGACAATTGATAGCAGCTATGCAAAGTGAAAACAACGGTTTCATACTTGTATAACTGTACCTGTTTTGTCCGTATGGAGATGACAGTAAAATCTAAGAGATATAGGGAAGTGGGTCATCTAGAGGTAAAACGTCGTCATCAGGACAGGAAGGTTCCCAGTTCGAATCATGTCATAGATGATGGGAGTTTTTCACGTCCAATCCTTGGTGGGTTTTTTTTATATCTTTATCCTTCCATGATCTCTGGGTAGTGAGATTTGATATCTAGACCTCTCGGATATAGGCGAAAAAAGGTAGTCCCATATGCACTAGCACACGTTAAAATTTCGCTGGCAGTTAAAGTGGATATGACTAAGCCAAAAATAACCGCTCTCGAACAGAAATGGGAGCCGCGTTAGCTCCGTGGTTAGTGAACTGGACAACAAAGGACAAGAGGTAGGGTTCGATCCCAACCGACGCCTCCAATTCACCCAGCCTTTAATGGGTACCGGATTTTATCTCCGGGAAAGTAAAGCGGCACGGGCGTGATACCGACCACATAACCCCAAAAATCATGTGCCGAAGGTCTGTAAAAATTATGGTCACTAACACCATATTCCCTATACGCTACTTGGCGTGACGGGGGTACTTTAATTTTTACTGGGACAAAAATCTTTCAGCAAATCTACTCAAACCGACGACAGATGTGTCGAGCCTAAAGGCGCAGATATCATGGATTTGTCGTAAATTAACGACATAGCGCATTCACGCTCACTTAACTGGGTTGAAAGCTAAGAAGAACGTTGGTGTCGTATAATGTCCTGTTATTGGTGGGATATACATGTAGAGGTATTTGCGCTGCCCTGCCCCTTTTGTTCCGAGCAGGCGTTTACTTCTCGTCTAACCAATGAGATTTCTTGCTGCGGTGTCTATGATCATGTTACTGTACTATAGTAAACGGTCCTGCCCCAGCCTATTATTGGACGGTAATGTCAGTATTAATTAAATCCTCTTACAGATACTCCGAGACGGTATTTCAAGTATCCTTACCGTCCAACATAAGGACTAAGCAAGTCTGTATCCTTGCTGAGTTCGCTGTGCAGCGCCTGTTACTTTGAAATATGCTCATCAGGCATACGTTTTTGTTGTTGTTAGATTCATCATCATTGCACAAGGGCCAAATGCTTACTTTCTGCGATATCTCCCTTGAGAATCTCGCTAAACTTCGAGGAGAATCCGGGACCACCTGCACAAACCCCGTAGCGCGGACTGCAGTCCACAATGTGGGCAGATTTGTGCTAACTTTGCTCCAGCAGCTGCCAAATTAATGGCCCACTCATTTTTATTTTAACTGCCAAAGGTTCTGAAACGTGCGCAAATACACACAGAACCTATGATGTATTGCCGTTATCCAAGAGGACTAGATATCAGATCTCACAACCTAATAGATCATGTTAGGGTAATGTCATGAAGAAACCACGGGTTAATCGTTTCTATTTCTGCAAAATTAAAACCGCTTGTGGTAAGCTTTAAACTTGCGTCCATCCTACATGAGGCAGACACTGTCCCTCTGCACTAACAAGTCTTCCCGTGCATAATTTCACTTGAGGATTTTTATATGAGTAGAAATGCCTTGGGTTTTGGCTTACATTAAATCTTTTATATCTTTTAGGCATTCTATATGTTGTTTATGGCATATTCTATCAAAAGCTTTGGTGTAGTCTATGAAGCAGGCATTCATTGGTTTGTTTACTTCTGTGTACTTTTCGATTAATGTTCTCATGCAGAATATGGCTTCTTTTGTCCCACTGTTTTCCTTAATCCAAATTGTTGTTCTTTCATTTCAATTCATTATTGATTTTGTTCTGAATCCTTCCTTGTATAACTTTTAGCAAGATTTTTGCTACATAGCTCATTAGGCTTAATGTTCTAAAATCACTGCATTCAACTGCACCATTCTTTTTAGCCATTGCAATGAAAGTTGATGTTTTTAGTTCATTTGGTGTGTAGCATGTATGGTATATGTCGTTGCATATATCTGTGTTCATTTCAATGCCAAAATCTTCTAATGCATCATCTCTATATGTATGTTGTCAGGCCCTGCTGCTTATCCCCTTTTCACTGTTTGTATAGCTTTTTCCACTTCCGATTTTAAAATTTCATAGCTTGATGTGCATTTTAAAGTTGGCTTCTTGTCCCTTTCATAATAAAATAATTATGTTATATATTCCTGCCATCTATTAATTATATATTAAGAATAGATCAGGCCAAAATAGCATTTCAGAAAATGAAAAATATCTTATGCAACAAATCTATGTCAATAGAAATGAGAAAGAGAGTTCATCGGTGCTATATAGAACCAATTCTGACCTATGGAAGCGAATCACGGACAGTAGAGAAACAAATGAAAGGACGATTAGATACCACAGAGATGGGATTTCTCAGAAGAATGTTGAAAGTTCCCTGGACAGCTAAACAGACCAATGAGGAAGTTCTTGGAGAGGCCACCACGATAAGGAAGCTCCTACAAAAAAAAAATCAGAAAGAAACAATCAACATTTTTCGGGCATATCATGAGAAAAGAAAAATGCGAATACTTTGTTACAACTTGCAAAATAAAAGGAAAGAGAGGTCGCGGACGACAAAGAGAGGAAATACAAGATAGCATGGAAAACAGTCAACAACAAAACTGATACGATGCACTGTAGATAGAAGATTGTGGAAGGACATAATCGCCTACGCCAACCGGTATGGCACATGATGATGATGATGATTAATTATATCTTTGTCGTCTGTTAGCATTTTTCCTTTTTTATTTGCAATACATCAGCTTTCTGTGGCTTTCTTGTTTTTCCTAGTCATTCTCTTTATTTCTGTGTATATCCTTCTTACATCCTCTTTATTTTCCATAGTTGCGATTTATGTCTTCATTTCATTCTGTCCTCTCCAGCGTTTAAAGACTAGCAACAATGACGTAAGCAAATTTTACTTCATATTCTGTTTGTGAACATTTTGTTTGTGAATATTTTGTTTGTGAACATTTTGTCTGTGAATATTTTGTTTGTGAACATTTTGTTTGTTAACGTTCTGTCTGTGAACATTTTGTTTGTTAACATTCTGTTTGTGAACATTTTGTCTGTGAACATTTTGTTTGTGAAATTTTGTTTAACATTCTGTTTGTGAACATTTTTTCTGTGAACATTTTGTTTGTTAACATTCTGTTTGTGAACATTTTGTCTGTGAACATTTTGTTTGTGAACATTTTGTTTGCGAACATTTTGTTTGCGATCATTTTGTTTGTGAACATTTTGTTTATGAACACTTTGTTTGTGAACATTTTGTTTGTGAACATTTTGTTGCAGATTTACTGTAACTATTGATGTGTTCAACTTTCTCTAAGCACACCTCTAATTCACTAATAAAGGAGACTATGCATTTTATGGAGCCTCCGAGGCCGAGTGGTTAGTGTGCTCGCTTCCTAATTAGAAGGATTCGGGGTTTGATCCCCAGAAGTGTCAGATTTTGTTTATGGCCGACAAGGCTCCGGGGTTCATCCAGCCTATAAAAATGAGTACTGGAGATGCTTTAGGAAAGTAAAGGCGGCCTAACGTGATACCGACTACATCAAACTAAAATGTGCCGTGGGCAGACAAATAAGGTCACTGTCGCCATATTACCCATACTCCTAGCAAAGCGTGGAGGGAACCTTGACTTGACTTACTTAATATACACTCTACAACACGTTTTTTAAAATTATTATGGCGAGCGTGCGTGTGTGTGTGTACGTGCGTGCGTGCTTGTGGGTGTGTGTATATTTGTGTGACTTTAACAATAGTATACAACTTAACATTTTTTTAAAAAGTGCAATGAAGATGAAAATTAGAGAACTATTATAATACCAAGACAAACGTATATAACATATGCAATATTAAGATAAAGATTAAATAATTAAAGATAACTATAATTTATACAGCACTGTGAGAAATGTATATAATCACAACATTGATTAAATCATAGAATTACAGCGCCGTGAGATAAGTATAGAAATAGTTCAATATTGACTGAAACATGTAAATGTTTGCAACTTTTCAAAACTTAAAGAAAGACTTCAACACGGAGAGAATAATTTACAATGTTACAACACTGAGAGAAGAATTTATAATGGTTACAACACTGAGAGGAGAATTTATAATGGTTACAACACTGAGAGGAGAATTTATATTGGTTACAACACTGAGAGGAGAATTTATAATGGTAACAACACTGAGAGGAGAATTTATAATGGTTACAACACTGAGAGGAGAATTTATAATGGTTACAACACTGAGAGGAGAATTTATAATGTTAACAATACTGAGAGAATAATTTATAATGGTTACAACACTGAGAGGAGAATTTATAATGGTTACAACACTAAGAGAAGAATTTATAATGGTTACAACACTGAGAGAAGAATTTATAATGGTTACAACACTAAGAGAAGAATTTATAATGGTTACAACACTGAGAGAGAAAAGAATTTATAATGGTTATAACACTGAGAGAGAAAAGAATTTATAATGGTTACAACACTGAGAGAGAAAAGAATTTATAATGGTTACAACACTGAGATGAAATTTTAGCTTCAATAATAACACATCTAGAACAGCGTAGATTGGGAAGATTAATATTGTTGAAAATATTAATTATGATAATGAATAAAACTTTGACAACATGTATTTAACGTGATAGCTGGTAGCCAGCCAGTCATGTAACAGTTGTAGTTACAATTTGTCTTTCCCCTTCTGGTTTAAGCTTTAAAAAAAATGTTGAGATGAATTTGCTTTGAGGTTGAATCTACTATCTGTAACTGTCACTTACCCGACCGGCCTGGTGTCAGGAATGCTTCTATTGACCTGTAAAGCGTTACTCGCCGTGACGTTGTAGGAGTACAGCTCAAAACCATCATATTTGAAACTGCGTTCTAACTTTGACGTCACCAAATTCTTAGATTTCAATGACATGTCTTTATTTGTCTCTCCTTTATTAACGACCAACGTTAAGTTGGCGCTGAAAGAGCCGCTACTTTTCATTCGAGGCAGTTGATTATCCTCTAACCAAACACTCAGATTCATTCCTTGTTCAAACTCATTGCTGCTTGGAGAAAGCTCGTACCCTTCAGCAGACAGCTTTATTTTGTTGAGGACTTCCTGGCTGGCAATGTTTGTCAGGTTTCTGCGGTTTAAACTGAGTCCAATTTGTCTTCTCTTACTTTGCTCACTGTCCCGATGCTGCATCATGAAATTGGTCGGATAATTAACACCAAGGTTTATTGGAGATTCCAATGTGTCCGTCGTGGGATCAAAGCTATTTTTAATCGAATATTCTGTACTTTCTTTAGGGATATCAATTTTCTCGACAGCTGAGATGGGTAGATTTAATTTGAGGGTCGTTTCTTTTGCGCTTCGTGTCTCCGTTTTGTCATTTAGTAATGCTGCCGCAACATTGTGATGTCGATAACTGTGTTGTACAGTAAGAGAAAGTAAGCTGTCGAGATGTTTTGTCGTTTCCATTTCCCGCGCTCTCTGTCGTTCATTGAAATACTTATTGATTTCACTCTTGTCATAAGAATCGCTCTCTTGATTATGCCTCTCTCCGATATTACCTATCAAATTGTCACTTATGGATTTTTCATGGGCAGATAATCCGTACTTTAAAGTCGTAACCGTCATTTCTGACTCCTGTGATCTCGTTTTGGGATAGTTTTCATTGGGTTTATTTTGTGAGATATTTGTCCGAGAGGAAATTGTCAATTTCTGTTTAGTCCCATCTTGTGCCTCTGACAACTCGTGCTCCAGAATGTCTGGATGAAATAAACTGGATCTCTGCGCCACAGACTCCAGGGTCCAATTTGGAGATAAATCTCTCGGGTTTTTTCTCTGTGTCTGAATGTGCCGTTTCGTGTCCATCGGGGATTTAGCATCGATCTGAGATAGTTTACCAGATAAGACCGCGCTTCTGCTTCCGTTGTGTCTGGTTTGTCTTTTTGCTGAACCTATGGGTCGATGAGAAAGTATTTCTAGTCCCCCTATTTGGTTTATCTTAATCTCTTGAATTCTACGTCCACTAATGAATCCATTCTTTATCAGATTAGACGCCGATCCGTCTTCAAGGGCTCTCGCTGATGATTTGAGGACTTTAGTGTGAGCTTGCCACTCGCCTCGTAGAGACAGTTTGGCCTCCACTTTAGCGCTAGACAGGGACTCAATCCTTTTGTTAGTCGGTGACAGGCCCAGTAGCGACGGAAAACTCTTCCGTGCACCAGAGCAAGGAAACAAAGGGGCATCGTCTTTCAATCCCCAGCTGCTTTGTTGACCGCTCGAGCTCAAATTAATCACAGTAATTACGCCCAGCCAGATACTCAAGAGAAAGACGGTTGTTCTGAGGGACGAGCAGCGCCTGTAGAGTCTTGAAAAACAAATTCGACCTCTCCATCTCCATTCCTCCCACACGGAACCCCCGGGTGAACGGGACATTTTCCCCGTGGCAGGTCTCCTGTGTCCTATTTGAAATGTTTCAACTATGTGACACTGGAAATTAAATCTGATCTTTTTATTGGCTACCTCGGTGTCCTTCTATCCAATGACATTAAACAACTGCCAGAAAGTGTATCCTTCAAACAAGTTGTGCATTTCCCCCAACAACAGTTATAGTTACATAAAACACAAATCATTTTAAATCCAAGTGCAAAGACAATGGCGTGTTCGATGTAAGTTGACTAGAGGAATCCCAGCAATCACACTTTAATTATTTGCAGAAACCCAAGCTTCCTCCTCAATAATGAATAAACACTCCACTTCACAAATCAGTAAATGAACTGTGATGAGAACGAACTGGTTTTGTGAGCGGCTTCGTTAAACACATGCATCTTTGACGTCACTGTGATCTGTCAGGTTCCCAATGCTGGCAGACCGTTCTGGAAAATAAAAAGACAGCGTGTTATACACAAATACAATTTAATGACAATAATGTTTCATCGTAATGGCTTTCTGAGAGGTGGCTACAACAGACCGCGAACTGCATAAGAGAATACAGAATCACGGTCTGGGTGAGTCATGATCGCAGTAGAAGAAGAAATTCGTTAGAGATGGCTGAGTTCTGTGAGAGTTGGCTGGGTTCTGTGAGAGTTGGCTGGGTTCTGTGAGAGTTGGCTGGGTTCTGTGAGAGTTGGCTGGGTTCTGTGAGAGTTGGCTGGGTTCTGTGAGAGTTGGCAAGAGGTCCCTGGCAAGTAACAATTATGTGGTTTGGAGGGGAGCTAAGAGCATTGTGAGGAGTAACTAGGTGATGTATGGGACACGGGACAGGCAACAAGGAGATGGGAAAGTGACTAGAAATTCTTATGAGTGATGACTTAGACTTTTGAGATGTTTGACTGTGAGTTCTGTGAGTGATGACTAAGACTTTTGAAATGTTTGATTGTGAGTTATGTGAGTGATGGCTTAGACTTTTGAGATGTTTGACTGTGAGTTATGTGAGTGGTGACTAAGACTTTTGAAATGTTTGACTGTGAGTTATGTGAGTGATGGCTTAGACTTTTGAAATGTTTGACTGTGAGTTATGTGAGTGGTGACTTAGACTTTAGAAATGTTTGACTGTGAGTTATGTGAGTGATGGCTTAGACTTTTAAGATGTTTGACTGTGAGTTCTGTGAGTGGTGACTAAGACTTTTGAAATGTTTGACTGTGAGTTATGTGAGTGATGGCTTAGACTTTTGAGATGTTTGACTGTGAGTTATGTGAGTGGTGACTAAGACTTTTGAAATGTTTGACTGTGAGTTATGTGAGTGATGGCTTAGACTTTTGAAATGTTTGACTGTGAGTTCTGTGAGTGATGGCTTAGACTTTTGAGATGTTTGACTGTGAGTTATGTGAGTGGTGACTTAGACTTTTGAGATGTTTGGCTGTGAATTTTGTGAGTGGTGACTAAGGCTTTTGTGATAATTGAATGTAGGTTCTGTGAGAAGTTATTATAATTTATGTGAGTGGTGACGAGGAACTCTGTGAGTGCGTGAATTATCGAGAATGATATAACACAGATTATAAACAAATTGTTTCATTTTATTTGGGTTTTTTTTTTTTTTTTCAGTAACGATCTCTCCATAATGAACCATAACCGAACAACTTCAGCAAAAATTTCGTTCCGAGTCTTTCAATTCCACATAGCAGGGAATGGTTTATTTGCTTGAAACTTATAGCAAATATCGTAGGCGCCCTTAGCTTAGAGGTAGTCTATTCGGTTTAATAATCACGAGGTCCGAGGTCCAGGGAACGAATCCCGGGGAGCGCGGTTTTTAAAGAAATCGTAACTCGTGGGATTACCGTCCTCATCACCGCGCAAACTGTGAGAAGGCAATGGCAAATCATCGACTTATAATGCCTAGACTACCACAAAGCCAAAAAATGTGGGAGTAATAGCAGCGTCATGTAAAGGATATGATACTTATTTTACTAAACTCAAAACCAAGACAAGTTTCAAACAGACATCGCTAACTCGTGCAACATGCATACAGTTTTAATGCACCGGTTTCTTAGCACCTACAGAATGTTATGGGTCCCTCCTAGATGAGTGTGTGTTGTAGCTGAATGGCTAGGGTGCTCATTACTGATGTAGGGGTTCAAGGTTCAGTTTCCAAAATAAGATTATTTGGTGTTTGCCCAGCATTTAAATATAGAAGTCAGAGACTTTATGGAAAGTGAGATAAGTGCGAAGGCAAACATTTACTACAAGCCTTATGTTCATAAATCATCGAGTGCCATCTCCGCAAAGAAGGTTGGCTACCACGGAGCGCCATTCAGCTCTGTCTCTTGCTTTGATGGTGCAGGTTGTCATAGGCTGGTTTGCCCATCTTTTGATGTTACTCGTCCATGTTAGTCTTGGTCTGCCTTTTTAACTTGTATTTTCCCCATCATGATTACTTTTACTAGTCTATTGTATCTTTTAATATGGCCCAAAAATCGCATTTGTCTTGTTTGAATTGTGTTTAGTAGTTCTCTTTTCATCTTTAGTTGTTTTAAGACTTCATCGTTTGTTTTATTTTCCTTCAATCCAATTCTACCTATTCTTCTATATATCCACATTTCAAAGGCTTCAATTCTATGTTCTGTTTTCTTGTCTAATGTCCATGTTTCTGCACCATATAGGAACGTTGGGAAGACATAACATTTTGTTATTCTTAGTTTTAGCCCTGGTGTTATTTGTTTTGATGTTAGTATGTTCTTCATAAAATTAAAATTACTTTTTGCCATTCCTATTCTTTTGTTTATTTCAGTTGTACATTTTCCATCACTGGTTATAGTATGTCCAAGGTAGTTGTAGTTCTGAACTGTCTCCCGGTCTATTCCTTCAATTTTTGTAATCTACTTGTGGGTTTTGAGTATTTTCTTTGTTTATGATCACAATTTTAGTCTTTTTGATATTCACATCTAGTCTATATTTTTTGCTTGTCATTTTTATTTCATTTGGTAATTGTTGAGATCTTTAGGATTTTCTGCTAGTAGTACAGTATCGTCAGCATATCTTAGGTTATTGATTATCTTTCCATTAATTTGTAAGCCTTATGTTATGTAATATAAATATATACAAATATATGTAAAATATATATCATCATCATCAAGTACCATGCCTGCTGTCATAGGTGACCATGTCTCTTTTCAACTTTCGATCTCGACAGTTATTTGTCCTTCCTGTTGTTGATCTTCTGCCAAGACATTCTGTTAAGCTATCTTGTATCTTTTCTCTTTCCTTCCCTTTATCTCTTCGTCCCTCAATTTTCTAAGTTGTTACAATATACTCGAACTGTTCCCTTCTCATTACATGGCCAAAAATTGATGACTGTTTCTTCCTAATATTGGAAGTAAGCTCTCTCTTTGCTTTGTTCTTTTATAGAACGTTTACTCTTTTTTAGTTGTCCATGGTATTCTCAACATTCATCTGTAAGACCACATTTCTACAGCCACCAGCGATTTTCTCGTCTGTTGTCCTATTGTCCATGATTGAAATCCATATGTTAAGATTGGCTCTACATAACATTGTAGAAAATATATATGTGCATTTATATATATATATATATATATATACCGTAAAATGGCGTGTTATTTTGATACTTTGATACATTACAAATCAGAAAACAACCATAAACACAAAAATAAAAATCAATTTGATGTTTCCCACAAAGCAAAATAAAATGCAAATAGCGATATTTATTTGTATTAATAATATTAAAGAAATTGAAAACGGGTTAAAAATTAGTTTACATTTTTGAAAAAAAAAACTGGCAGTAAGGTATACCAGTTAAACCATTGGTTTATAAGGAAGAATATGATAGCGGTCGTATTTTTCCATAATAACTGTGGCATATATATATATATAAATATAATGTGAGGTCCGCAAATGACAGTCTAAACATGTTAGCTTGTTTGTGGATTCTTTATCATTTCGAATATAATTTATGTTTGTGTATTTACCATTCAAGCAATTCGCTGTGTCTTTCACAGACATTAACAGACGTTAGGAAATTGTCGTTTATTATTGGACAGATTAAAACAATTCGGTAAAGTGAGGTCAGAGGTGTGAAGTGCAACAGTGTAGCCATGTGTAAAGGGATTTATTTTGGGGGGAAAGGGGGGGGGGGTATTGACTGTGGGGGGAAGTATGAATGGTAGTTGAAGGGAAGTGAAGGTAGCAACTTTAAGTTAAAACGGCGAGTGAAGAGAATATACAGATGGAGAGTGAAAACAGAGTTGTGAAGTCAAAAAAACATATAGAACTGGGTGAAAACAGAGTTGTGAAGTAAAAAACAACATATAGAACAGAGTGAAAACAGAGTTGTGAATAGAAAAAAGGCAGAGAGGGTAAAGTAAATAGAGTTGGATCGGTAAACATAAATTATTAGGCGACGCGACATCGGGAAAAAAGGAGTGAAAACATTGGGACAATGTGGAAACAGAGGCACGCAATAAAAGCAGTGGGGTGGTGTGGAAACAGAGGTGCTCAATAAAAACAAGGATATGGGGAGGAAACTGTTATTGATAGGAAACAAATTGGGATAAAGTTTACTTTTAGTGCTAAGTGAAAACAATTGGACAAAGTTTAAAAATCGGACAAATATCGATTAACTTGTCGGGCTCCAAACCAAGAGAGCGCGAGTTCGAATGCCGGTAGAGTAAAATCAGGGATGAAAAAAAAATTCAGACCCGAACACCTCTTGGCGACTGCACTTGACAAGCGGCCTTTATTCTCCGGTCCTACAAGTCACCCCCCCCCCCAACACCCCCCCCCCCAGCAGACGCCAGTATTTGGACAATGATGATTACAGCAATACCTCTGTGCTGGACTAATACTTTTTCCCAGCATAGCCTGGGATAGACGAACTCCCAACTTCTCCATTATGAGCAGGGAATGTCAAGAAAACCTTTACGACTTGCCACATCAATGAGTGAAAGGGCAGCCTGCCCGCATCAACTCGTGCAATTACATCAACATCAATTACCACTTAACTTAATTACTGACATCAAACGATATTTTACGTAATTAAGTTAATTCTCTCTCTCTCTCTCTCTCTCTCTTTTTTTCTCTTTGTTTATCCACTTCCTAATCGTAAACAAAAGTTACAACAATATTGCTTCCTTGTCAAACCAGCAACAAAATCATAACATGTTTTTTTTTAAAGCGATGGACAAACGTAGTCGTATAGCCAATTGTGGACGTTATACTTTAAAATGTTGCCGACTGTAATTTTTCAGGTAGTCTAAAGGTTCTGTTGTAGGAAGAGATGAGTCCAGTCTTTGAAGAAAACTTGAAGCCCTAATAAATGTGACTATCTGTGACACTGCTCAATGGTTGACGCGAAGACACATACTTGAACAAAATCCTCAAATTAAAATGTTAGTGGTCAGAAAGTATTTTTTTTTCTAACTGCTGTTTGTATTCCCCCAACATGCAATGGTTGGAGTCATTGCGTAGGTCAAAAATGCGTAAGGTCACCTTTGTCTATGTCTCTGGACATGCGGGAGTACGGGGAAATGAAAGAGCGGACAAGCTGGCTAGCTGCGCTGTCGTAGAGGACGGGCAACCAATGGATCGGACGGACATCATCAATGCCCTCCGAGATGTGGGAAGAGAGCAGGACTTCGACAAATACTAATCCATGTCACTTCATCGGATGATGGAAATGGGAGTTAAGATGGGCACAGCCATTAATGAGAAACTTAGTGACCGTGTAAGAAGACTTATCAACCAACGCAGAACTGGAGTCGTCAGTTGCTGGACACTGCGGGACTTGCTGAGGAGGGGATCTGAGCACCTATGGACATGTTCAGAGTGCAATGATGATGACCCGCAAATAACTCAATAACTCACTTCCCCCAACATTTGTTTTCGCCTTTCCTTTAAAGGTAAAAATAGTTAAGTTACTGTCCCTAGTTATGTGGTTATCATCAAAGCTATAATATTCATGCATTTCGACCAGTTCATCCTATTTCAGCCCGGCATTTTGGTACTGGTTTTACCTTCGATCTTCCAACCGTAGGCACATGACAGACTTATCTGTTTGCTTTTACAGGCTAACACGGGAATGGGAAGTAGGATCTCGATCAGTACTAGCTTACTGTTCTTGATACCATGAATCAGTTATGAATTGCCTACGGGTTTCAGCTGAAACATTGAACGAGGTGGGATGCTGAGTGGTCTAGAGGTAAGATGTCGGCGCCTGCACAAAGAAAGTCCTAGGTTCGATTCCCACCACAGACGCATCCATTGCATTACCCTCTCTCTGGTCTCTGGGAAGTGAGATTCGATGCCTAGTCCTCTTGAAATATTGAAAACAGTACGCCCAGTGTGCATTCTGCGCACGTTAAAGAACCATTGGCGGTTGGTAATCGAAAAGAGTAGGCAAAAAAGACCGCTGCCAGGGCAACATTAATAAGGAAAAAAATCTACTCAGAACATTAAAACTCTGAACGATAAAGATATGAGATTACTTCTGAAGTCGGAGGATATCTGCCTATATGGCGGGGGACATCTGAGCATATAGCTGCCGGTGTAAACAAACAAAGAATGGAAAAAGGGATATTCACGCAAAGTTCAGTCTCTCGAGACTTCGCTAGAGATATAAAGTTAATGAACACAAAACCGAGCGAGGTTTTCCTTTCCCCAAAACATTATTTGTTTATCCTATGTAGTTTGTTGCATACATTAAAACATCAAATGTTGTTCGATATTTCCTTCAGGGCTTTGTTAGAGTGCATAGTTAAAATATCACTTCCGGGAAAATAAAATGATTCGCTCTAAATCCCCCAAACGTGATTTATCATCATCGTGTGCCATACGGTTGGTGTAGACAATCATGTCCTTCTACAATTCTCTATCTACAGTACATCGTATCGGTGCTGTTGTTGACTGTTTTCAGTGCCACGACACCAACCTATCCAGTATCTTCCTTCTCTGTCGTTGCGATCTCTTGTTCCTTCTATTTTGACAGTTGTGACCAAATATTCCTACTTTCCTCTCCTCATGATGTGCTCGAAAAATGTTGAATCAAACCTCATGGTCAAATAAAATGTTATGGGGAACCGATGATGACCTCCAACGCACCGTCTTGTTTGTGGGGCCAGTGTGGTCTAAATGTCTAAATATAGAGCAACAACTGATCGCTGAAGAAGTAGTTGAATCAAACATGATTCAGAATGTAATTAAATATATTTAGGATAATAGTTATTATCCGTTTAACTTGAAAACAATTGCCTGTCGTACAAATCGATCTTTCTTGGTAAGGGAACGTGAACGGTGTTCTTTTTTTTTCTCTCCAAAAGTGTACAAAATAGTGACCGTCTCTTAGGGCTTGACTAAAAAAAAAAAAGTAAAGAGCCCCCGTCACGCCAAGTGACGTATAGGCAATATGGTGTTAGTGACCATAAATTTTACAGACCTTCAGCACATGATTTTCGGGGTAATGTGGTCTTTATTATGCCCGCGCCGCTTTACTTTCCCAGAAAAAATCCGGTACTCATTTAAGGCTGGGTGAACCCGGAAGCCGTCGATTGGGATGGAATCCTACTATTTGTCCTTTGTGGTACTACCACTGAGCTATCGTGGCTCCCTTAGGGCTTGACTATTAGATTTTAATTCACCGAGCTGGTGCATTACAACAAGCATATTCAATCTCCTTTCATGTCTCTGGCCGTTCACAACCTTCCTACAAGTCAACGTTGTTAACGACTGGAACTTAACTTTTCCTTCTGTCCTAGGCCACTGCGGTATCTCAGTGATTGTGAACAAAAGACCACTAAGGACAATGGGTCGGGTTCGATCCTAGTTGACGACTTCCAGGTTCACCCAGCCTTAAATGGAAAACAATTTTTGTAGGAAAGAAAGACGACACTGGCATAATACCAACCACATTTCCCAAAACACAATGTGCTGAATATCTTCAAAAACATACCCACTGTACACTAGCACGTGGCGTAATGGCCGTTCGTTATCTTGCTTACTTTTCCTTTACCTTCACTTCTATTGTACGTGCTCGAATTTCACGTTTTATTTTGTGAAGTAAATTAAAACAAACAAAAATGTTATTACTTCAGATATTAATTGTTTTATTTTTTTTTCAATTAATACTTCTCTTCAATATTCTCTCTCTCTCCCTCTCTCTCTCTTTCACACTCTCTCTCTCTCTCTCGTCCACTATCATTACACTTTTTACTCTTCACTTCTCATATTAGTCTATCTTCTTCTCTCTCCCCTTCTCTTTCATTTTCTCCGTACCTTCCTTCCATCTATTTCATATTGTTTTCGTTCTCTCTATATCTGTGCGTCTTGTCTTTATCTTTACACTCCCCTACAAAAAAGTCAACAAACAAATAAGCCAGCTCTCTATTACCCAATTCTTACTCTCCTACTACAAAGTCAACAAACAAATAAACCAGCTCTCTTTTACCCAATTCTTACTCTCCTACAAAAAAGTCAACAAACAAATAAACCAGTTCTCTATTACCCAATTCTTACTCCCCTACAACAAAGTCAACAAACAAATAAACCAGCTCTCTATTACCCAATTCTTACTCTCCTACATCGAAGTCAACAAACAAATAAACCAGTTCTCCATTACCCAATTCTTACTCCCCTACATCCATGTCAACAAACAAATAAGCCAGTTCTTTATTATCCAATTCTTACTCCCCTACATCCAAGTCAAACAAACAAATAGGCCAGTACTTTATTATCCTATTCTTACTCCACTACATCCAAGTCAATAAACAAATAAGCCAGCTCTCTATTACCCAATCTTACTCCCCTATATCCAAGTCAACAAACAAATAAACCGGCTCACAATTACCCAATTCTTGCGCTCCTACATTTAAGTCAACAAACAAATAAACCGGCTCTCTATTACCCAATTCTTGCTCTCCTACATTCAAGTCAACAAACAAATAAACCGGCTCTCTATTACCCAATTCTTGCTCTCCTACATTCAAGTCAACAAACAAATAAACCGGCTCTCTATTACCCAATTCTTGCTCTCCTACATTCAAGTCAACAAACAAATAAACCGGCTCTCTATTACCCAATTCTTGCTCTCCTACATTCTAGTCAACAAACAAATAAACCAGCTCTCTATTACCCAATTCTTGCTCTCCTACATTCAAGTCAACAAACAAATAAACCGGCTCTCTATTACCCAATTCTTGCTCTCCCACATTCTAGTCAACAAACAAATAAACCGGCCCTCTATTACCCAATTCTTGCTCTTCTACAACCAAGTCAACAAACAAATAAACCAGCTCTCTATTACCAAATTCTTGCTCTCCTACATCCAAGTCAACAAAATAAATAAGCCAGTTCTCTATTCCTCAATTCTTACTCCCCTACATCCAAGTCAACAAACAAATAAGCCAGCTCTCTATTACCCAATTCTTACTCCCCTACAACCAAGTCAACAAACAAATAAGCCAGCTCTCTATTACCCAATTCTTACTCCCCTACATCTAAGTCAACAAACAAATAAACCAGCTCTCTATTACCCAATTCTTCCTCCCCTACATTCAAGTCAACAAACAAATAAGCCAGCTCTCTATTACCCAATTCTTGCTCTCCTACATTCTAGTCAACAAACAAATAAACCAGCTCTCTATTACCCAATTCTTGCTCTCCTACATACAAGTCAACAAACAAATAAGCCAGCTCTCTATTACCCAATTCTTGCTCTCCCACATTCTAGTCAACAAACAAATAAACCGGCCCTCTATTACCCAATTTTTGCTCTCCTACAACCAAGTCAACAAACAAATAAACCAGCTCTCTATTATCCAATTCTTGCTCTCCTACATTCAAGTCAACAAAATAAATAAGCCAGTTCTCTATTACTCAATTCTTACTCCCCTACATCCAAGTCAACAAACAAATAAGCCAGGTCTCTATTACCCAATTCTTGCTCTCCTACATTCAAGTCAACAAACAAATAAGCCAGCTCTCTATTACCCAATTCTTACTCCCCTACATCCAAGTCAACAAACAAATAAACCAGCTCTCTATTACCCAATTCTTGCTCCCCTACATTCAAGTCAACAAACAAATAAGCCAGCTCTCTATTACCCAATTCTTGCTCATATACATTCAAGTCAACAAACAAATAAGCCAGCTCTCTATTACCCAATTCTTACCCCCCCCCCAACCTCCAAGTCAACAAACAAATAAGCCAGGTCTCTATTACCCAATTCTTGCTCTCCTACATTCAAGTCAACAAACAAATAAGACAGCTCTCTATTACCCAATTCTTACTCCCCTACATCCATGTCAACAAACAAATAAGCCAGCTCTCTCTATTACCCAATTCTGACCTCCCTACATCCATGTCAACAAACAAATAAGCCAGCTCTCTATTACCCAATTCTTACTCCCCAACCTCCAAGTCAACAAACAAATAAATCAGCTCTCTATTACCCAATTCTTACTCCCCTACATCCAAGTCAACAAAACAAATAAGCCAGCTCGCTATTACCCAATTCTTACTCCCCTACCTCCAAGTCAACAAACAAATAAGCCAGCTCTATATTACCCAATTCTTACTCCCCTACATCCAAGTCAACAAACAAATAAGCCAGCTCTCTATTACCCAATTCTTACTCCCCTACCTCCAAGTCAACAAATAAATAAGCCAGCTCTCTATTACCCAATTCTTATTCTCCAAGAGCGTAGACGCAGCGAAAGCATCTCTGATCCCTTAGGGCTTATCCTCTTACCTCATGTTTTCCATTTTCTCTTCTCCTAAAATAGAGGCACTTTAATCCTGGATCACACACGTCTTTATGCCTTCACTCGATCCTTATTACAGACATTTGATTTCAAATCCCGGTCCATCATTACCCTCTTTCCCACATTTTCCTGTTCTACCTCACAAAAATATACTTTAAAAAAATCTTGTTACACCAATACCACATTCTATTTTCATCGATTTTCTCTTCTACGCATATTCTTTTTGCTTCTCATATGGTTTTCCATTTCTGTTACTCATATTTATAATTTGTCTTTCACATCTTTTAATGCAATTTTTTCTCTTTAATTACTTACCCTAAAAATATATATAATCTCCTGAATTCCAAAAGAATGAAATATTTATTCAGAGAGTGTCTTCTCAAACCAGAACTTCATGTTCTTCCGTCAATTTTTAATTGCATTTCCTTTATCATCTGTTCTCTATTAACGCGTTCCCGTTTTTTTTTTTTTTTTTTTTTAATTTTATTTTATTCAACATGGTGAAAATGTGTTTTTAAACATTGATGTTATTTGATCCAAACATTGCAAGAAAGTATCAAATATAATACAGAATTCAGGAAGTGAATTAAAATTACGAAATGTATTTTCAGGTATGTCTAAAGCTATGCAGACATTCGAGAGAATATTTGATATGTTACAGATAAGTTCTATCAAGTGTTTACAAGTTATACGTTAGGCGTAAGGCAAGGGAGATCAACTTGTTCTTGAGGGGCATAATAAGTGTCTTTCAGATAAGAATATAAACAAGAAAAAATGCTGATTCTGTGGTAGTAAAAATATTAAAAATAAATATTTTAAGGGGAAAGAAGTTAAGGTTAAAAAGAGAGATGTGCAAGCATGGAGAATTGTTTTCATTATGTTCAATGATAAGATAGAATGATATACTCATTGACAAGATAGATGGATACACTTAATGACAAGATAGATGAATACACTCAATGACTAGATAGATTGATGTAGTCAATAACAAGTTAGCTCTTTACACTCAATGACAAGATAGATGAATACACTCAATGATAAGATAGAATGATATGCTCATTGACAAGATAGATGGATACACTTAATGACAAGATAGATTGACGTAGTCAATGACAAGATAGATGAATACACTCAATGATTAGATAGATTGATGTAGTCAATGACAAGATAGATGAATACACTCAATGACAAGATAGATTGATGTAGTCAATGACAAGATAGATGAATACATTCAATGACAAGATAGATTGATGTAGTCAATGACAAGATAGATGAATACACTCAATGACAAGATAGATTGATGTAGTCAATGACAAGATAGATGAATACACTCAATGATTAGATAGATTGATGTAGTCAATGACAAGATAGATGAATACACTCAATGACAAGATAGATTGATGTAGTCAATGACAAGATAGATGGATACACTCAATGACTAGATAGATTGATGTAGTCAATGACAAGATAGATGAATACACTCAATGACAAGATAGATTGATGTAGTCAATGACAAGATAGATGAATACATTCAATGACAAGATAGATTGATGTAGTCAATGACAAGATAGATGAATACACACAATGACAAGATAGATTGATGTAGTCAATGACAAGATAGATTGATGTAGTCAATGACAAGATAGATGAATACACACAATGACAAGATAGATTGATGTAGTCAATGACAAGATAGCTGGATACACACAATGATTAGATAGATTGATGTAGTCAATGACAAGATAGATGAATACACTCAATGACAAGATAGATTGATGTAGTCAATGACAAGATAGCTGGATACACACATTGACAAGATAGATTGATGTAGTCAATGACAAGATAGATTGATGTAGTCAATGACAAGATAGTTTGATATACTCACCGATTAGATAGATTCATGCAGTCAATGAAAAGATAGATTTATACATTCATTGACAAGATAGATTGATACACTCAATGATAAGATAGATCGATGCACTCAATGATTAGATAGATTGATACACTCAATGATTAGATAGATTGATACACTCAATGACAAGATAGATTGATACACTCAATGATTAGATAGATTGATACACTCAATGATTAGATAGATTGATACACTCAATGATTAGATAGATTGATACACTCAATGATTAGATAGATTGATACACTCAATGATTAGATAGATTGATACACTCAATGACAAGATAGATTGATACACTCAATGATTAGATAGATTGATACAAGATAGATTGATACAAGATAGATTGATACAAGATAGATTGATACAAGATAGATTGATACACTCAATGAAAAGATAGATTGATACACTCAATGACAAGATAGATTGATACACTCAATGACAAGATAGATTGATACACTCAATGACTAGATAGATGGATGCAGCCAATGACTAGATAGATTTGATACACTCAATGACAAGATAGATTGATACACTCAATGACAAGATAGATTGATACACTCAATGACAAGATAGATTGATACACTCAATGACAAGATAGATTGATACACTCAATGATTAGATAGATTGATACACTCAATGACAAGATAGATTGATACACTCAATGACAAGATAGATTGATACACTCAATGACAAGATAAATTTGATACACTCAGTGACAAGATAGATTGATACACTCAATGACTAGATAGATGGATGCAGCCAATGACTAGATAGATTGGAACACTCAATGACTAGATAGATGGATGCAGCCAATGACTAGATAGATGGATGCAGTCAATGACTAGATAGATTGATACACTCAATGACAAGATAGATTGATACACTCAATGACAAGATAGATTGATACACTCAATGACAAGATAGATTGATACACTCAATGACTAGATAGATGGATGCAGCCAATGACTAGATAGATTGGAACACTCAATGACTAGATAGATGGATGCAGCCAATGACTAGATAGATTGATGCAGTCAATGACTAGATAGATTGATACACTCAATGACTAGATAGATGGGTGCAGCCAATGACTAGATAGATTGGAACACTCAATGACTAGATAGATGGATGCAGCCAATGACTAGATATCTTGACACACTCAATGATAAGATAGCTTGATAAACTCATTGATAAGATAGCTCGATACACTCAAATATTAGATATATTGATACATTGATACACAGAATGATAACATTGATTGGTGTACTCAATGACAAGATAGCTTGATACACCCAATGATATGATAGCTTGATATACCCAATTATAACATACCCTGATGCACTCAATGACAGGAAGAATTGATACACTCAATGATAAGTTAACTTGATACATTCAAAGATAAGGTATCTTGATACACTCAATGATTATATATAATTATACACAATAATAGCATTGCTTGGTGCACTCTATAACAAGATACCTTGATACACTTAATGATAAGATAGCTATGTACTCTCAATGATAACATAGATTGATACAACAAATGATAACATAGCTTGATGCACTCAATGACAATCATGATTGATACACTACATTCACTAAA
Organism: Megaustenia siamemsis; assembly: GCA_032433765.1. Classification (NCBI taxonomy): domain Eukaryota; kingdom Metazoa; phylum Mollusca; class Gastropoda; order Stylommatophora; family Ariophantidae; genus Megaustenia; species Megaustenia siamemsis. The sequence goes on along the minus strand of JAVIAB010000051.1, from coordinate 122,538,517 downwards.
TGATAAAACATCTTAATACATTCAATGATAAGGTAAATTGATACACTCAATGGTAATATAGCTTGATTGACTAAATACCAATATTGATTTATACACTCAATTACAAGATAGACTGATATACTTAATGATAAAATAGCGTAAACAATTTAATTATAAGATAACATGACATACTAAAGGGAGCCGCGGTAGCTCAGTGGTTAGTGAACTGGACTACAAAGGACAAGAGGTTGGGTGAGCCCCAACGACGGCTTCCGGTTCACCGGAATAACTTTATATGGTCATAGGTAAGATAGTTAATATATTTAATGATGGTAAGATAACTTCACACACTAAATAACAAAGTATCATGTTGCACATACGAAAAAAAATAGATATTCCGAAAAGCTGGCATAGTGGGGTAAAGTAAGAGTGAGGTAAAGTAATAAAGTAAATGGAAGTTAGATAGTGAAGTAAAGTAAGATGAGTGCTGAGAAGGAAATCCCGGAAAAATCCAAATTAGCGTGATGTTTTCATCATTGCGAGTGGGGCGGGTTTTTTTTTTCCAGAATGACGTTAGTCGTTGATAGCCTCTAAAGTTTAAAACGTCACATTACTAAGGATATTTTGAGTTTTCCCTTTCTGTCCTCATGCTTACTTCTACAGATGGTGATGGCGGATATTATGCCATTAAACACGCCCAATTAAACCCTGGACTGATAACTCTACACCACATTGGTCTCGGACCAGAATAAACCCATCACGTCCATTGTTATCAGAATAGCAGTGGTTATCGCACTAGCTGTTATATTAAGTAGCTGTGATTAAAGCCTACTAATACTCCCACTCATTTACAGAAAAAGTACTACTGATCCCCGTCAATACCAGATATTGTGATGTAGTACAATGTTGTTTATACTTTGCTCCTCTATAAAACACAGTTTATTGTATTCACGACACTGGTTCTCAAACCGTCCGTTACATAGGACCGATGTTAAATAAGTTTTGTAGTCGCGGACTCCAAATAAATACATTTTACAGTCGTGGACCCCCATTAAACATGTTTTGTAATCGCGGATCTCCCTTAAATACATTTTGTAGTCGCGGACCCCCATTAAATATGTTTTGTAGTCATGGACCTCCATTAAATACGTTTTATAGTCGCGGACCCCTATTAAATACGTTTTGCAGTTTTAGACCCCCATTAAATACGTTTTGTAGTCGCGGACCCCCATTAAATATATTTTGTAGTCGCGGGCCTCCATTAAATACATTTTGTAGTCGTGGACACCCATTAAATATGTTTTGTAGTCGCGCACCCCTATTAAATACGCTTTGTAGTTACGGACCCCCATTAAATACGTTTTGTAGTTGCGGACCCCTATCAAATGCGTTTTGGAATCGCGGACCCCCAGGATTCAATTTCAACTCAAGATTTGAAACCCACGAGTGGATCAACTAGTTGATTGTATAAACTCTAATAATGTAACACTATAACTTTTATTTGTGTTGGGACTGATGTTTTGGAGGCAGTAAGATAGAAAAGTCTCGTCTTTTTTTTTTCAAATGGAAAACCGTACTTATTTTTACGATTTATTTTATTTTTTGCTATCGTTCATTCATTTTCTTTTTCCATTTAGCTACAAGATATCAAACTTTTCCTCAAACCTTCGCGGATTCACTGTGACGGTAGCGCAGACCACTAGGGAGCCGTGGACGACAGTTTGAGAAACGTTGGTCAAGAACATCCATTACATATTCATCAACTGGTTGCATCACAAAAATAATAATCGACAAAAGATCAATTTTAAAAGAGAAAAAAAAAAAAAAAGCTTTTGATAGAAATGCAGAACTAACGTTACAGTGAAATGAACATAACCTGACAGAGAACAGCAGTCGAGTAGAGTGGTGATTAATGAGCTGGTGGATTGAGAGATATCCGTGGTAGAGTGGTGATTAATGAGCTGGTGAATTGAGAGATATCCGTGGTAGAGTGGCGGTTAGTGAGCTTGTGTATTGAGAGATATCCGTGGTAGAGTGGTGGTTAGTGAGCTGGTCTATTTAGAGAGATACGTGGTAGAGTGGTGGTTAGTGAGCTTGTGTATTGAGAGATATCCGTGGTAGAGTGGCGGTTAGTGAGCTTGAGTATTGAGAGATATCCGTGGTAGAGTGGTGGTTAGTGAGCTTGTGTATTGAGAAATATCCGTGGTAGAATGGTGGTTAGTGAGCTTGAGTATTGAGAGACATCCGTGGTAGAGTGGTGGTTAGTGAGCTTGAGTATTGAGAGACATCCGTGGTAGAGTGGTGGTTAGTGAGCTTGAGTATTGAGAGATATCTGTGGTAGAGTGGTGGTTAGTGAGCTTGAGTATTGAGAGATATATGTGGTAGAGTGGTGGTTAGTAAGCTTGAGTATTGAGAGATATATGTGGTAGAGTGGTGGTTAGTGAGCTTGAGTATTGAGAGATATATGTGGTAGAGTGGTGGTTAGTGAGCTTGAGTATTGAGAGATATATGTGGTAGAGTGGTGGTTAGTGAGCTTGAGTATTGAGAGACATCCGTGGTAGAGTGGTGGTTAGTGAGCTTGAGTATTGAGAGATATATGTGGTAGAGTGGTGGTTAGTGAGCTTGAGTATTGAGAGATATATGTGGTAGAGTGGTGGTTAGTGAGCTTGAGTATTGAGAGATATATGTGATAGAGTGGTGGTTAGTGAGCTTGTGTATTGAGAGATATCCGTGGTAGAGTGGTGATTAGTGAGTTGGTGAATTGAGAGGTATCAGTGGTAGAGGAGTGGTTAGGCTAATGGAGTAATGCTGACAACATTATCTAATAATGCAATGGTAAAATGTATGTATCTCCTGTGTGTTACCGGGGCCTCATTATGAGGAAAGTAAAGAATAGTGACACTGTGACCTTCCAGGCATGTCGTTAGAGGCGACTAAGGAGATTGATCGATGGCTTGACAAGCTGTCATTGTAAAAAGCATTGTTATGAAAACAGACCATAGATTTTAGAAGCAGTGATCTCTGCAATATGTGCCATTTTGACACGCAAGGTTTCTGTTTTTGAGATTGTAATTCTGCCCTATGTGCCGTCTTCGGCTCGAAAGGACAATAAATAGAGATAGATAGAAAATGTATGGATACGAACACCATGCTAGACGATACGGTTGTTTCTTTCTTCTTATGGCAGAGATCAGTTGAATAGAAATGTGTATTCTGAACCAGTTCCAGAGGACACTCTGTGATTGATGGCCATATGAAGATAAAACTAGGATTAACACGATCTCCTATTGGAGTCTACATATCGTATTGATCACTGGTAACCTTGTCGGTTCACCGCAAGGAAAGTAAAGAGCAATAACCGCCGATAAGAACACATCTTATCTAGTCTTACATCATCTGGCCTGACAGAGTTATCATTGCTTCACAACACTAAACGTTCCAATTTTGCAGCATTCCCAAATTATTTATGTAGACTTTTGGCTTGTTATCACAACGTCTCTTATCTCCAGCCATATAAATTCCCTTCTCCTGTAATTAATGTTAGAAGCAAACACACAATATGCAAACAAGGGAGGTGGATACGCCAAGGGAGAGAATTCGTATTTTATGTATCGATGCACACGTTCTTTATGGGTGTATTTGTGCAAGATGATGTTATAAAGACAGAATATTCATTATTTGTATGTGCCAAACACGTTAGCGTTGGTTCTTATTAGTCTTTGCAGTTTTATAACTCTAATGCTATTATAGATTGTGTTACTATCTTTCAGTTTTGTTTAGTTTATTCTTGGATACTAGACCAGCTTGTGTAATCCATTCATCCATCCATCTATCCGTCTATCTGTCTGTCTGTCCTATCTATCTATCTATCTATCTATCTATCTATCTATCTATCTATCTATCTATCTATCTATCTATCTATCTATCTATCTATCTATCTATCTATCTATCTATCTATCTATCTATCTATCTATCTATCTATCTATCTATCTATCTATCTATCTATCTATCTATCTATCTATCTATCTATCTATCTATCTATCTATCTATCTATCTATCTATCTATCTATCTATCTATCTATCTATCTATCTATCTCCTTGCCTGCCTGCCTGTCTGTCTGTTTGTCTGTCTGTCTGTCTGTCTGTCTGTTTGTCTGTCCGTCTGTCCGTCTGTCTGTCTGTCTATCCATCTATCAATCTGCCAATCTATCAAAGATGGGCTCCTAACTTTCTCCGTTCCTTGTGTTTCCAAAAGGAAGAAATCTCATTTCATTTAGTACTCTAAGAAAGACTAGAGTGAGGGGGAAAGTGGACCTGGAGATGATAGAAAAATCAGTTGAATTAATCCCAAAGTTCAGTTCAGTTATTCCATTCATCAAAACGCTGCTACATTTTTGCGACACTTATGTTTCTAAGTATGAATGTTATGTTCACTTTTCTTTCGTCTTAAATATTAATCACACTGTTATATGTGTGTCTTGGTGTTTCTGTTATGCTTGTGTGAAAAACAAGTCTGATGTGGGGCGATCAGCTAGTTGGAAACGGGAAATATCAGAACGTGAGGAAAACTAACGTAGTGAGTCAAAACTACAGTGGATATAGGAGAACAGTCCTTAGTTAGTAGAGACTTCTAGGTCTGAAGCTCATCAGAGGAGTTCAATGTGATAAGTGTGAAGATTTACATTAAAATGAGTTTTCGTGTAGTCCAGAACTGTGAGAGGGAAACTAGCTGAGTAGTTATAAATTAGAAAGCAAGTGATAGAAATTATGATTATGGTGTATTGTCTTCTTCTCCATTCCATAACCCTGAAGGTCGTTGGGGCACCACTGACATACATCGTCAACCTTTTCCATTTTTCCATTCCCTAAGCACTGGCATCCTCTTCTCATATTTTTAATTTCGCCAACAACTGAGAAAGTAATCACTTGTGTCTTGGAGGGCAGCAACAAAGTTTCTCAACTCCGTGACCAGGGTGCCCCGTACCATTCTTCTATCTCCCCTTTCCTCTGGCTGGTTTCCCATAGTTTGCCTCTTGTCCATCGCCCTCTGGAGTCAGCTGTACGGCTTTCACCACTGCCCGTCATGCAATGCCCACAAAGTCCACTGATTTAACAAAGCGCCTTAATGTGGATGTTTTACCTTTGATACATTTAGTTAACCTTCCAAATGTTAAACCGAGTCTGTTCGATCAAGAGTGTAATAAGGGTTCATGACTAGCCTAATTCTATTACATTTTAAACTTCCGCGATTCTTTATTCATGTACAGTGTGCCCATGAGATCTCCGAGCCTTCCATCCGTCTCCGAGATAAAACTCTCACGTAATCAAATACGAACAGTTTTTACACAATGCGAGAATCGTTCCATTGAAGAAATTAATCCACAACTTTCTAAACCAAAAGCACACTCCAACATTCCAGACGGTGTGTTCGACACACAGACTTAGAAGCATAATAATAATATCACATATTATTCATTCACTTGTAGACAGGCACTGTTTGTATCGAATTTAACTCATTCGCATGGAACATACATAATTTATGAAGCAGAAAACTATAAATTTATATGTAAACGTTCGTAGTTACATTACAGGCAGGATTTAATTCATTTACCATGTCGAGAAGTGCATCACGCGCTCGTCTGCTGACCAGGTGGTTCCGGAGTCAGCCCCAAAATGTGGCGAATTTTGTTTCGGATCAACGCTGCTTCCAGCTCACCCAGCTTGTGGTAAAGGGCAGCATTTACTTTCTGAGGGATGCTGGCCACAGCGCCTACGAGGCGTTAGTAACTTCTTTTTTTTTTCTTCATTTCTTGTGCGTGCGCAAGCTATATATCTCCTGCGAAGTGCAGAGGGACTGAATTTTGAGCGAAAATCACGTGTTGCTGTTTTTCACAGTGTTGTGCCTGGGTGTCGTTCGGCGGACAAGTAGATATTCTTCGACTTCAGAGGGTTCCCTCATTTTTCTTGTTTATCGTCGAGAGTTCTGACCCATTAGGTAGATTTTTTTCTTATCAATTTTGACCGGACAAAGGTCATTTTTGGCCTATTCTTTTCTCTTTACGACTGCCCAGGGTTCTTTAACGTGCCCAGAATGCACGCAAGACCTCCCGTTTTTTGCTATCCCAGAGAGCTAGACACCGGATCCCACTATCCAGATAGCAGGAGAGGGTTAAACATCGAAGAGATCACGAATTATACTTGTCAAGCCGCCTGTAATGAAATCCTAATACGGAACCGGGATCTTCTTGCCCAGATGCCAAAGTTTTACATCTATACTCTAGACATTCCCCCCTCCTCGCCGTTAATTACTGAAATAAAAGGCCCTAATACTTTATTTTCAAAATTCCACGAGATGTCAAACACAATTATCATATACTTTTATTAAACTAATTTGCATTTAGCACACACACACGATTTCTGAAGCCGAGTATAACGTTTTCACCATAGACAACTCTAGATCTAAAGTAAACTGTGGAGCTCACGTGTAGACTTGTGTGGTCGTAGGTCTATTATATGCAGGATTTCTTTTACTCGTTTGCAATGCAATAGAAAAACAATATTTAAAACGGTAGTTTAGTATCATGACATCATAAAATCAAGAAAATCACCGCAGGCTGTACTGTGGTTTTACAATAAATTGTGGAGAATACCACGGACACTTAGGAAGAGTAATGAAAACGTTCTGAAAAATGGCAAAGCAAAAAGAGAGTTAATTTCCAATATTAGGAAGAAATAATCTTTTTTTTTTTTATTTTGGCAAAGTAATAGATGGAAATGGCTGGAATATATTGTAACAACTGGGAAAATTGAGGGACGAAGAGATAGAGGGAAGCCAAGAGAAAAGATACCAGACAGCTTAAGTGAATGGCTTGGCAGACGGTCAACAACAGAATTGATATATAACTGTCGAGATCGAAAGTTGTAGAGAGACATGATCACCTACGCCAGCAGGCATGGTACTTAATGATGATGACATTATAAAAGTAAGCGAAAATCTGTATCTTTACTGTCCCTCCTAGTCAGTAACACTTTATATACTTTAAATCGAACAAGATCCGACAGAACATTTAGAAAATTAACTAAACACACGCAACAACTGAACATGCAGACATAATGCACTTTGTTACACCGCAGTTCAAAGGACGTAATTCAAAAGTATCATAGCTTGAGCTGATCCGTACTGCCATCGAGAGGGTAATAAAAACGCTATCACATTCCATCTTCTCATTTCAAGAGATGCTCTCGTCCTATCAAAACTGTTAAGAGCGTAACTAAGACATTGCTCACACGACGACAACAGAAGATAAAGCCACTTCCACGGCAATTCTTTTACCTAGCTCCTATAACTTACAGCGATACGTTTACAGTCTGACAACTGAGAGGATGTTTTAAAGACCAACATACCGGCCGGCAGTAACTAGATACAGATGTTTTATCTGCCATAAAATAACCATTTGTGCGTCGTGTTTTTATCTCATTCATGTCGCTTCAGTTTTTCAGGCTTAACCGTGCTAATATCACAGCCATCTTAATATCCTGCTGTCGCAATGAATCACATAGTTTTCTGTTTGGACTTATCTTTGAGCCCGGCTCGCTACAATTACACACCCCAGGGGTAGTTGTGGCCATGTTGAACAGTTTCATGTTTCGTCTTCAAGGACAAGCATCATTTATAGAAGAAGCGTTTCATTCAATATTCTTGTTATTTAAATTATACTAGTGAGAGGCTTTTTCCTATAGACAAAGCAAATATATGAAGCAAATGTGTGCAATAAACATAACAAAAGCTTCCACATAGAGCTAAATAATAGAGACAATAAATGTAACAAAATCTTCCAGATAAAGTTAAAAAATAGACAATAAACATAACAAAATCTTCCAGATAAATTAAAAAATAGAGACAATAAACATAACAAAATCTTCCAGATAAAGTAAAAAATAGAGACAATAAACATAACAAAATCTTCCAGATTTAGTAAAAAATAGAGACAATAAACATAACAAAATCTTCCAGATAAAACTAAAAAATAGAGACAATAAACATAACAAAATCTTCCAGATAAAACTAAAAAATAGAGACAATAAACATAACAAAATCTTCCAGATAAAGTTAAAAAATAGAGACAATAAACAGTACAAAATCTCCGAGATAAAGCTAAAAAATAGAGACAATAAATGTAACAAAAGCTTCTAGCACATAAAACTAACAAATAGTGACAATAAATGTTACAAAAGTTTCCACACAGAATCACCAACAACTTTTGGCCTGTTTTCTTTTGATGTTGGGTATAAGCTGTGTTTTTATTTGTTCTTTACTATTTTTGTTGTTTTGGTTTCATTTAGAACGTCCTCATTACCTTTTTGTTAGTTTTTCGTAGCATTCTCAACATCCTACTGTAGAACTGTATGACTGTGGCCTCCAAGGATTTTCTCATCTTGTCCGATTATCCATGATTCACATCCATGTGTTAAGACTATCTACACATCATCATTATCATCACAAAGTGCCATCTCCGCATTGAAGGTTGGCTACCATGGAGCGCCATTCTGCTCTGTCTCTTGCTTTGATGGTGCAGGTTGTCGTAGGCTGGTTTGTCCATCTTTTGATGTTACTCGTCCATGTTAGTCTTGGTCTGCCTCTGCCTCGTTTACCTTGTATTTTCCCTTCCAATATTACTTTTAGTAGGCTGTTGTGTATTTTAACATTGCACAAAAATCGTATTTGTCTTGTTTGAATTGTGTTTAGTAGTTCTCTTTTCATTTTTAGTTGTTTTAAGACTTCATCATTTGTTTTCTTTTCCTTCCATCCAATTCTACCTATTCTTCTGTATATCCATATTTCAAAGGCTTCAATTCTCTGTTCTGTTTTCTTGTCTAATGTCCATGTTTCTGCACCATATAGGAATATTGAGAAGACATAATATTTTGCTATTCTTAATTTTAGCCCTTGTTAATTGTTTTGATGTTAGTATGTTCTTCATGACATTAACATTACTTTTTGCCATTCCTATTCGTTTTCCTATCTACACATAACTTTAAAGAACTCTTTTTGTTATTTCCGTTTGACAAAAATAGGCTGCATAACTTTCTTAATTCTTTTTTAGAATGCAGCCTTTACCGGGGCTATTCTTCATATCACCTTTATTGTATATCTACTATTTGATGTATTACATGTGATGAGGAGAGATAATAATCGAATAACAAAGCAAGCCCTCATGTGGGAAATAACAGGTAGGAGGAAAAGAGGTTGACCCAGAGAGACACCGAGAAGAACATGATCAGAGAGGCAATAGCAGCAGGAATCGGCTCCCCCCAATGAGATAGAGTTGCTTGCACAGAACATTGACACATGGCGAGATTTGATAAAAGATCTTTACAAGGATTGAAAACTGCTATAATAAAAATTTAGATAAGAGAACGAGTATCTAGATCTATGCCCTATGGGCGTGCTACGGCTCTAAAAGGCAATATATAGATAGGCTATTTGAGGTTAACATCGTTTCTAAGTATTTGAATTCATTGACATGTTTTAGTAATGTCACATTCACTTTAATTGCTCATCTAGAAGATGCCTTTTTCTTTGTTTTAACCATTACTTCTATCTTTATGCTGTCATGAAAACAACCCATTACCCAGGAAGGTCATGTTTAATCAGAAGTGTTGGGACGAAATGTGAAGATTTTCCAACTTACTGTAAAGTAGCATACATTTACACCCGCTTAACGTATCTTTAAGAGCGAGCGAGGAAGATTCGTCGGATACATGCGGGTGAAGTTGAAGAAAGTATGTCTTTCCAGTCCCCTCTTTTACATGTTCCACTTTTATGTGTTCTACTTTTACATTTAAAAAAAAAAGTAAAGTACCCCAGTCACGCCAAGTGGCGTATAGGTAATATGGTGTTCTATCTATCTATATATTGTCCTTTCGAGCCGAAGACAGCGTATAGGGCAGAACCACAATCTCAAAAACAGAAACCTTGTGTGCCAAAATGGCACATATTGCAGAGATCACTGCTCTATGGCTCTGTTTCCATAACAATACTTTTTTACAATGACAGCTTGTCAAGCCATCGATCAACCTCCTTAGTCGCCTCTTACGACATGCCTGGAAGGTCACAGTGTCACTATTTTTTACCTTCCTCATAATGAGGCACCGGTAACACACGGGAATATGGTGTTAGTGACCATCAATTTTACAAACCTTCGGCACATGATTTTTAAGGTAATGTCGGTAATGTGGTCGGTATTATGCCCATGCCGCTTTACTTTCACAGAAAAAAATCCGGTACCCATTAAAGGCTGGGTGAACCGGAATCCGTCGGTTGGGATCGAACCCTACCCCTTGTCCTTTGCAGTTCAGTTGACTAACCACTAAGCCATCGCGTCTCCCTCTAATTTCACGTGTTCTACTTTTAACGTCAAGTTCGTTCTGTTCCAGAATTAAAATGTCATTAATTAATCTGTCCGTAACTAAACTGTGAGCAATAAATGAAAATAGTCTAGTATGTTCATAATTAATGTCGACATCAGTGTGTCTAGTATGTTCATAATTAATGTCGATCTCAGTGTGTCTAGTATGTTCATAATTAATGTCGACCACAGTGTGTCTAGTATGTTCATAGTTAATATCGACCTCAGTGTGTCTAGTATGTTCATAATTAATATCGACCTCAGTGTGTCTAGTATGTTCATAATTAATATCGACCTCAGTGTGTCTAGTATGTTCATAATTAATATCGACCTCAGTGTGTCTAGTCGACCTCAGTGTGTCTAGTATGTTCATAATTAATATCGACCTCAGTGTGTCTAGTATGTTATAATTAATATCGACCTCAGTGTGTCTAGTATGTTCATAATTAATATCGATCTCAGTGTGTCTAGTATGTTCATAATTAATATCAACCTCAGTGTGTCTAGTATGTTCATAATTAATATCGACCTCAGTGTGTCTAGTATGTTCATAATTAATATCGACCTCAGTGTGTCTAGTATGTTCATAATTAATATCGACCTCAGTGTGTCTAGTATGTTAATAATTAATGTCGACATCAGTGTGTCTAGTATGTTCATAATTAATATCGACCTCAGTGTGTCTAGTATGTTCATAATTAATATCGACATCAGTGTGTCTAGTATGTTCATAATTAATATCGATCTCAGTGTGTCTAGTATGTTCATAATTAATATCGACATCAGTGTGTCTAGTATGTTCATAATTAATATCGACCTCAGTGTGTCTAGTATGTTCATAATTAATATCGACCTCAGTGTGTCTAGTATGTTCATAATTAATATCGACCTCAGTGTGTCTAGTATGTTCATAATTAATGTCGACATCAGTGTGTCTAGTATGTTCATAATTAATATCGACCTCAGTGTGTCTAGTATGTTCATAATTAATATCGGCCTCAGTGTGTCTAGTATGTTCATAATTAATATCGACATCAGTGTGTATAGTATGTTCATAATTAATATCGGCCTCAGTGTGTCTAGTATGTTCATAATTAATATCGACTTCAGTGTGTCTAGTATGTTCATAATTAATATCGACCTCAGTGTGTCTAGTATGTTCATAATTAATATTGACCTTAGTGTGTCTAGTATGTTCATAATTAATATCGACCTCAGTGTGTCTAGTATGTTCATAATTAATATCGACCTCAGTGTGTCTAGTATGTTCATAATTAAGTCAACCTCAGTGTGTCTAGTATGTTCATAATTAATAGTGACCTCAGTGTGTCTAGTATGTTCATAACTAATATCGACCTCAGTGTGTCTAGTATGTTAATAATTAATGTCGATCTCAGTGTGTCTAGTATGTTCATAATTAATATTGACCTTAGTGTGTCTAGTATGTTCATAATTAATATCGACCTCAGTGTGTCTAGTATGTTCATAATTAATATCGACCTCAGTGTGTCTAGTATGTTCATAATTAATATCGACTTCAGTGTGTCTAGTATGTTCATAATTAATATCGACCTTAGTGTGTCTAGTATGTTCATAATTAATGCCGATCTCAGTGTGTCTATTATGTTAATAATTAATATCAACCTCAGTGTGTCTAGTATGTTCATAATTAATGTCGACATCAGTGTGTCTAGTATGTTCATAATTAATATCGACCTCTGTGTGTCTAGTATGTTCATAATTAATATCGACCTCTGTGTGTCTAGTATGTTAATAATTAATGTCGATCTCAGTGTGTCTAGTATGTTCATAATTAATGTCGACCTCAGTGTATCTAGTATGTTCATAATTAATATTGACCTTAGTGTGTCTAGTATGTTCATAATTAATAGTGACCTCAGTGTGTCTAGTATGTTCATAACTAATATCGACCTCAGTGTGTCTAGTATGTTAATAATTAATGTCGATCTCAGTGTGTCTAGTATGTTCATAATTAATATCGACCTTAGTGTGTCTAGTATGTTCATAATTAATGTCGACCTCAGTGTATCTAGTATGTTCATAATTAATATTGACCTTAGTGTGTCTAGTATGTTCATAATTAATATCGACCTTAGTGTGTCTAGTATGTTCATAATTAATGTCGACCTCAGTGTGTCTAGTATGTTCATAATTAATATCGACCTTAGTGTGTCTAGTATGTTCATAATTAATATCGACCTCAGTGTGTCTAGTATGTTCATAATTAATATCGACCTTAGTGTGTCTAGTATGTTCATAATTAATATCGACCTCAGTGTGTCTAGTATGTTCATAATTAATATCGACCTTAGTGTGTCTAGTATGTTCATAATTAATGTCGACCTCAGTGTGTCTAGTATGTTCATAATTAATATCGACCTCAGTGTGTCTAGTATGTTCATAATTAATATCGACCTCAGTGTGTCTAGTATGTTCATAATTAATATCGACCTCAGTGTGTCTAGTATGTTCATAATTAATATCGACCTCAGTGTGTCTAGTATGTTCATAATTAATATCGACCTCAGTGTGTCTAGTATGTTCATAATTAATATCGACCTTAGTGTGTCTGGTATGTTCATAATTAATATCGCCTTCTATAATTACCTTCACAGCTTACCTGCTGGCTCGTTGAAGAGACCAAATGAAATTTTCCACGCGGTGTTTCCCCGAGGCATAAAGCGCGAGAGATTATACATTTGTGTCGAAAATATAATTGTGTAATCCGAGGGAGATAACTGTGGGTTTTCATATTTAATTGGGAGCCTTGGCGACAGTTATAAATATTGCACAATTTATGTAATCTTGTATTCGTCTGCGCGGCAGTGTCGAGCAAACCAGAGGCGCAAAAGATTTCATTTTACCTTTACATAGGGCTGCCCATGAACAGTAAGAGCAGAAAGGCTAGCGAAACTGAGATCGTCATTTTGCCAGCTCTGGGGAGATATATGATATCGAAGAGCTACTGTTGCACTACTCGCTTGATGTAGAAGGATCCGTAGATATTAAAGACCTAGTATTTCTCTACCTGTTTGATGTAGAAGGATCCGTAGATATTAAAGACCGAGTATCTCTCTACCTGTTTGATGTAGAAGGGTCCGCTGATATCAAAGACCTGCATATACTCTAACCACTTGATGTAGAAGGATCTGCAGATATCAAAGACCTAATATTTCCTTATGCGTTAGATGTAGAATGATTTTCTGATATCGAAGACCTAGCATTGCCCTAACTACTTGATGTAGAAGGATCTGCAGATACGGAAGATTTAGCATTGCCCTAACCACTTGATGTAGAAGGTTCTGCAGATATCAAAGACCTAGCATAGCCCTAACCACTTGATGTAGAAGGATCTGCAGATACGGAAGATTTAGCATTGCCCTAACCACTTGATGTAGAAGGTTCTACAAAAACGGATTTTCTTACATCGAAGACCTAGCATTGTCCTAACCACTTGATGTAGAAGGTTCTGCTGATATCGAAGACATAGCATTTCCCAAACCACTTGATGTACAAAGATCAGCAGATATCGAAGACCTAGCATTGCCTAAACCACTTGATGTAGAAGGATTTACTGATATCGAAGGTCTAGCATTGTCCTAACCATTTGATGTAGAAGGATCTACAGATATCAAGGCCCTATATTTTATTTACCTTTCATTTTTTTAATGTAACTACGAACGTTCTCATAATGTATGTTTTTTTCAACCTGGCATTCTTCGCTCGCTGTGAATGTCTTGTATTTGTGTTCAACAGCTTACATAGCCGCTATATCTTCATCTTTTAGACACAAAAGTCGATAAAATATTTTTTTCCGTAGAAAAAATTTAACTTTTTTATCACTTTTTGGCAAAGTCAATCAAGTGAAACACTGCTCATCAAGACAGCATCTGATAGTTTCTATTGATGTTCGACATCAACACCAACTTTCAATTTTCTAATCTGATGTCAAATACCATTGGTAAATACCAAATTTGTAGGATCATTGTGGTGTTAAGATTTAAATTCTCGTCCGCGATCTAAATCTACGCGGTTCAACCTCCACCTTGAACTAATGAGATTTTGTTTCTAGTGATTCCTAACCTAAAAGTAGATCAAGTTCTTCATCCTATTGGAGACTGACCATAGAATATAGATATCTTTTTTTTTTCAAATTGAATGCTTTCATGAATGCAAGGAAATTGAAAATCAAAATAAAAGGTAAAATTTCTACTATCGATAACGAGGCATCGACGAGACAACATATAAAAGTGGCTGGTCACGTTATTAGACAGAAAGAGAAAAATGTCACACGCCGTGTTATCAACAAATGTTTTGAAAATACTAGATCAAAGGGCAGACCACGAGAAAGAGATGGAGTGATGGAGCAGTAATTCCGCTAGGCAACAAAGCAGCAGGAGTGGTCAATCGAAGAGCACGCTGAGAAGCAACTGAGGAAAGAATGAAGGAAGGAGAAGAAGTGAAACGACATTAACCAACTTTATCATATTAAATCAGCAGCCCTCGTCAGTATGACAAAGCTCATGTAATGGACGGATATATTTTTTGAGTAATCATCAAGAAAGTTGAAAAATAATGGCCGCAGTGAACTCGCAAAGACGGCGCTTCTAGATTGAAGAATGATAACAAATAAACAAATATATACTTCATGAGCAAATCTCCGGCTGAAGCAAACACAAACAGTAACTCAGGTATTCCATTACTCTGTATGAGCGTGCACACACAACAAAAGGGAGGGCATTTAATCATACTCAACCCGAACCAAGACTCAAAACTTCGCTATGACGCTTTTCACGTCGGTGTGGGTTCAATTCCTGGTCCCAGTTGTTTCTACATTTTTTTTCCCGACAGATCAAATATTTGATTAGTTCTCAGGAGATAAGGCTTCTCAATCTTTGTGTGCCCATGAGCGGACTGAAAATGTTCCAACAAACCACGGGCGCTAGTATCCACATTTATTGTTAACAACTGCTACTCATATCTATAACAACTTTTTTGCTCTTTACACAGTTATTATGTGTCCATTTCCAATTTATTTTTTTTCAAAAATAACATTAAAAAAGGAAGAATTAGATTGCACTGAGCTAATGTGACTTTTGGCATTGCATTTTTTTCTTGCTAGAATTTCAAAGCTGGGGACGTATGATGACGCTCATGCTCGCAATCATCAAGATGTGAATCAATCAGACGAGATGTTTCGGAAATTGATAACGTTCATTGTTGAAAACATTGATTCGCACAGATACATCGAACCGAAACATGATTTTATCTTGAAACAGCTTTTCCAAGAGATGGAAACTTCTATCTATCAACTAAACTCCAAAAACATGAATCTATTGCATCCGATTTCAAGCAATGTTGTTCTTGAGGTTCAGGATATCATTTTCAAGATTGTCCACTCTTAAAGAAATAATCATTGCAATCGATGGAGCAGCTTCCATGACGTCGATTTGAGAAGAAAATGGATTTCCAAAAAAAAACCACTCGCTGAAGAAAATGGTAAAATCTTGAAACTGCTTATCAAACTATTCAAGAAGCGTAATGACACGGCCAACAAATGACGATGGAGGAAACTCGCTATTTCCTACAATTTTGTGCACATTTCAAAAGTGAACTAAAGACTTTGAAGTCACTTGTGACTTCCATAAACCAGATCTGCTTTGAATGAGGTTACAGATTCAACCATAAGAGAAAGATCCTAGTCTTTTCCCTGAAGTCCGAGATCTAGAGTATTCAATTTCTCGCCGATATCAGTAGGCCAGGTCCAGCCACGAATAAGGGTCACTAAGTTTATAAATATTGTTGGCCAAATTCAGGTTTGTTGGAGTTGGAATTCGAGAAACCTTTTATTTCGTCAATGAACGCCAAAATCCTGGCCAGCCCCCTACCTCTACTGAGGCAACGCCCCTCTGTGTGCAAGATGAGATCAGTCGCCTTGTCCTAGGCATCTGCCAACATAAACTTTAAAAGTCGATGTTGCAGTGGACAAGCACGAATTGGGTTACCATTTGTTGTGACAATACTCATGACATGTCTGAAGGGAAGAACCTTCGCACAAAGTGCCTCTTGTTGAAGGCCGCAGTGGCAGGACATGAAGTTTGGAAACGATTCGTCTTTCTTGTACAGGGCAACAAATCCATCTGTGTCGTCTGTCATTGTAGGTGCTCCATCAGTGGCAACAGCTGAAAGCTTTTCAAGCTGCATGTTAGTCTCTGTCACATACGATTTGAAGGTATTAAATACATCGCCACCTCTGGTTCTCGTTTTCAGGGCCAGGATTTCCAACAGCTATTATTTCACAGTGACGTCACTGAAGACCATTTTTACCATAACATCCAGCTGCGATATATCTGTTGTGTCCGTGGACTCATCGGATTGAAGGGAGAACTCACAAATTGTTAGATCAATTGTTCAACTGAGTTTCCATGTCACTAGCGATTGCTTCTCTTCTTGTAACTGTATTGTTTGATAACTGCAGATAATTTATTGTTGACATTATTTCTTTCTCATTAGAAAACCCATCAAACAGACTTTCTGCACTAGCCTAAAAATCGTCTTTCTACACTCCACCATCTTGAAGCGGTTGTTTCTTCTTCGTCATGACGTCATCAATTTTTAATGAAGCAGCTGTGACGTCGATGTTAACTCAGGCTTGGTAAAAGCTACTTGCTGGACTGCACGTTTTGCTTTTGATTCAACTACTTTACACTTTCCTACTCCTGAATTGGGTGGATTTTTTTCCTCCGTGAAAGAATTGTGATTTGTTTGGAAATGACGTTCAATATATTTTTGGACCCTGCAAAATGGTTGCCACAGATCAAATACACACATTTTCCTTTTATCTCAACAACAAAATATGTCTCTTTCCACTCACTGTTGAAATGAGGCCCATATGCTCGCTGTCTCTTCGCTGAAGTACTCATCGTAAAGATGCAGAATGTCCGGAACGAAAAACCCCGCATCTAAACACACAATGTATGCGTGCTAATAGTCGTCTGTTACTGCTCAGATAAAAACTAATATGAATAAAGGACAGATACAACACAAATGTGATAAATACACAACAAAACATTGCAGTAAAGTCTGAATTTGTTTCTGTGGAAAGGGGGGGGGGGGGGGTAATTTTGTATCGCTGATAACTGTCGAAGAATAGGTAGAATTTGATGGAAGGAAAAGAAAACAAACGATGATGTCTTAAAACAACTAAAAATGAAAAGAGAACTACTAAACACAATTGAAACAAGACGAATGTGATTTTTGGGCCACGTTAAAAGACACAACAGCCTACTAAAAGTAATCCTGGAGGGGATAATACAAGGTAAAAGAGGCAGAGGCAGACCAAGACTAACATGGACGAGTAACATCAAAAGATGGACAAACCTGCACCATCAAAGCAAGAGACAGAGCAGAATGGCGCACCATGGTAGCCAACCTTCGATGCGGACATGGCACTCGTTGATGATGATGATAACTGTCGACCATCAACAAACGTGTATGCCAGACCCATGTCTCTTTCAAGAATTTCTGAAACCCATTCTATGCCGCCACTCATATTTATATAGATTCATGTTCATCTCTACTCAAGCCTTTCAAGTTACCACATCAAGACTAATTTCAACCGCTAAATCTACCTTGTTCTGACCATTTGATGCTGACGGTTGCCGCCTCTGTTCATTGGGAAGGAAAAACGTCAACGTTTGATTCGTCTCTCCTTGTTGTCCTTTCTTTCGTTCAACTGATCACTGGACAATGAATGACGTCCCTCCCTGTAACTTCCTGGCGACCAAGAAACATACGCGACGGGTACAGCCGGGCCCGGGGGCGCCGCATTGAGAACCACTGCTTTAAATAAATAATATTTTATGCCAAATGTCAATGACACAACATGGAGAAATATTACATGGCATATGTCAATGGCACAACATGGATAAGAATATTACATGGCATATGCCAATGACACAACATGGATAAGAATATTACACAGCATATGCCAATGACACCACATGGCTAAAAATATTACACAGCATATGCCAATGACACCACATGGCTAAAAATATTACACAGCATATGCCAATGACACAATACGGATAAGAATATTACATGGCATATGCCAATGACACAACATGGATAAGAATATTACATGGCATATGCCAATGACACCACATGGCTAAAAATATTACACAGCATATGCCAATGACACCACATGGCTAAAAATATTACACAGCATATGCCAATGACACAACATGGATAAGAATATTACACAACATATGTCAATGACACCACATGGCTAAAAATATTACATGGCATATGCCAATGACACAACGTGGCTAGGATTTCCCATTGTCAAGGTCAACTGTGTGACTCATCGCAGTGTAAATAAAGCGTGGTCCGCTGGGACCGCTCACGTAAAATTGTCGTATTGTTCTGCTTCTTTCATGCGGCAGTTCTGGCTCTTTCATGCAGAGGGAATCAATTATTGCGTCAACGCACATCGCTGGAGCTCATGTTTTTGCGCATGACCGGCTTTCAGCATGACCTGTTCTCAGTGTGACCTTCTTATAGCAAGGCCACGGTTCGTATCGACTTTTTTTTTTTTTTTTTAAATATTCAAGCAGTACGATTCCTTTCTTCTTGGATTTAAATAAATCTTCCATTTAATTCTCGTTATTGGAATTAAATGTGGAATTCTATGAAACCGGCATGAAGCGTACCAAGCAGAATAATTTATAATAATCATTTCTGCCTTTATCAAACGGTTGATAAAGTAGAGAGTAGTTGCCATGAGTTTTGCATTTTTCTCTAATGTGGGTTTTCATTATCAGAATGAGTCATCGTGATCTTCGTCATTTTTTTTTTATTTGAACAACAGATTGTTTCCGTTTATGCGTGTTTTCTTATTATTATTTACCTTTTTTTTCATCTTCTTCATTTCTTTCGTTTCAGAAACGTGAATCCACACAATTATTTTCTACAGATACAAACAATCATGAGTTTCAGAATGTTCTCACAATGTTGTGTAAACTATTCCAACGTCTGTTCTGTCAATAAAATGTATTTGTATTTCATTATTCTTTCCTTCTGTTGTATTTGTTGCATGGACGATTGAGTTTGTCACGGGGAGGATAGGGAAATAGAAAGAGAATGGGTGAAAGAAAGTCTTCGTATTGGGAAAATATGTTGCCGATATTTTTGGCTTAAGTTTAATAGCTGACCTCACAACACATATGATTTTATGTTCAAAGTGGCCCACGTACCAAAATAGATCAAAGAACTGACATATTTTTTTCTTGTATGTATATGGGAGCCACGATAGCTCAGTGGTTAGTGACTGGACTACAAAGGACAAGAGGTTAGGTTCGATCCTGAACGACGGCTTCCGGGTCTAATCAGTATTAAATGGGTACTTCTGTTTCTAAGATGGCGGATCTAGTCCACATTCTCTCGATCGTTGCAGAAAGTGTCTGATTAATTTCGGTTCTAATTTGCACTTCTATGCGTTAAGGTCAAAATGATGATCCACTTATTACATCTGCGCTGATAAAACAATGTCGTACGCCGCAATATTCCATTTTCGACAAATCAAGTGTTGTGAATGCGACCTTCCATCGTCTAGGCTTGTTCTGCGCTTTACGTCACATTGGTGCTGTTCATGACCGTTGTTAGATTTGCTTGGCGCAGGTTATTTATATGCTCTCATTAATGTGAGATGCTTCGTCAGCCGCAGTTTTATCTCTTTAGGGAATTTGCACCGTGTTCTGTTTGTCATAGGCTACATTTACTAGAGTACGATCACGGCCCAACAGCTGGATCGAAGGGGAAGAACTATGACTTTTGCTGATGATATTCTGGTATATCGACAGGGAAGAGACAGACGGGGAATCGGCTCCACAATGCAAGACGAACTCGATCGCATTTCTTCCTGGTGTGGGGTTTCAGGTGCCTTGGTTAATCCTAATAAAGCATCAGTTTCATGGTTTTCCCTTAACAATCATATCGTTAATACGACCACACCAGTAATACGAATGGGAGGCTCAAATTGATAGGCTGGAGAAAATACAAAATGAAGCCATGCGCATTATCCTGGGATGTACGAGGGACACTACCTGTGTAGCAATGAGGTATCTTCTTCACTTTCCAACCATGGATTTCAGAATCAAGATCTGGAGAGCACGAGTATACCTGAAGATTAGTACAGATACAGAGCACCCATTGCACCACGTGCTCAACACAGAGAAAGGTACCAGGCTAAAAAGAGGCAAATCATGGGTGGGCCGGGCAGAAGATGTCATCAAACAGGTCTATGTGCTTTCCAATATAAGCGTTGTTGAGGAGTTGATACCGGTGTCTATGTCATTCAAGGGGACTTTCTCATGTATTGTCACACTCGACAGGAAAAGTAGGGAACAGAACCCGGTCGTGGTTAATGCTGAGGTCAACGGTCTCATCTGCGATAACACCGATGAGAAAGATGCAGTCATCTATACAGACGGATCTGTAAGACGACACCAAAGAAGTGCATGGGCATTTACAGCACGCTCGGCAGGCAGAATAGCCAAGGAAGGCAGTGGTGCATACGCCATGACCACGAGTAGCATGACAATGGAGGTGATGGCAGTGACCAAGGCATTCAAAGGGTTAGAGTCACAAGACTACATCCACGCATGTATACTGAGTGATTCGATGAGCATGATAAAAAAAGTGGAGGCGGGCTTTGTACGCATGCAATGGGTAGAGTTATTGCAGAAATCCAAAATACGTAAGGTCACCTTTGTCTATGTCCCTGGACATGCTGGAGTACGGGGAAATGAGAGAGCGGACAGGTTGGCTAGCTGCGCTGTCGTTGAGGACGGGCAACCGATGGATCGGGCCGACATCATCAATGCACTCCGAGATGTGGGAAGAGCACAGGACTTCGACAAACACAGATCAACGTCACTTCTTCGGATGATGGAAATGGGAGTTAAGATGGGCACAGCCAGAAATGAGAAACTTGGTGGCCGTGTAAGAAGACTTATCAACCAACATAGAACTGGAGTCGTCAGTCGCTGGACACTGAGGGAATTGCTGAGGAGGGGATCTGAGCACCTGTGGACATGTTCGGAGTGCAATGATGATGACCCGCAAATAACTCAATAACTCAATTTACTAGAGTAGCCAAGAATCTAAAGGGCGAGTCATTGCTGTGCTTGCCACATTGTTATGTGTGCTACGTCATCGTAATAGCTCATCGTAAATCCCTAGACCGGCCTTACGCTAATCTTACTGTCTGTTGTTTGATGTGCGACGGGGATAATCTGACCACTAACTGTGTTTATATGTTCGAAATTGGAGTCAACAACGATGGTCAGACATCATCAAGCGCTATACATTTTTCAAGAAATATGACGATCATCACTTTCGGGAGGACGTGAACATCTGGTATATGGTGGATAGGCGACAGGAATCATTTAAGGTTATGCATGAAAAGTGTTCCTTGTTGCTGTTTCCTCATATTCCAAGTCCATGGGGGACTGGTTGGTCTCGGTGCAAGACGCCGGCCTTGGGACAGAGAGGTTGTGGGTTCAAATCTTGGCTACACCGGTTGAGATTTTTATTTATGATTTCTCTCTGCGACAACCATCCCTGGTCTCAGCAGCGAGGCCCGGCTTGAAACGTCAGATACTCATCGACAGAAAAAACATGAGTACCTCTGAAGTCGGAGTTATCTGCCTGTGCGGCGAGGGACCCCTGTGCACACGGCTTCCAGGGAAAAATGGATTAACACGCAAAATTCAGTTATTAGTCTCTAGGGACTTCGTCAGAGTTGAAAGCTGGCGAACGCAACAACAACAACAAAATGGGTACCGGATTTTTTTCTGGGAAAGTAAAGCGTCGCGGGCGTAATACCGACCACATTACCCCAAAAATCATGTGCCGAAGGTCTATAAAAATTATGGTCACTAACACCCTATTCCCTATACGCCACTTGGCGTGACGGGGCTCTTTACTTTATTTTTAGTTATATGTATATATATATATTATATACATGTGTGTGTGTGTGTGTGTGCGTCCCCGTGCGCGCGCGCATGTATGATTTGACACTAATACAGTCAACAGACTCACATACTTACGGTCCATAATCACAAGACTCGTGGGCTGCGAAAAGAAGAAAAACGCCTGCTGGCTCCCTAAGGCTTAGGTTAGTTCATTTAAAGATTATTTGGATAACTGCAGAAGCCAAAGAAAAGATCCGTTCAGTACAGTAGAAGAACAAAACGAATAATAAATTGTATCTTCGTGCTTTTAGTACTTCGGTAGAAATCATCATCATAAAGTACCGGGCCTAGTGGCGTAGGTGATGTCTCTCCACAACATTCGATCTCGGCAGCTATTTATCATTTCTGTTGTTGACCTTCTGCCAAGCCATTCTCTTAAGCTGTCTGTTATTTTTTCTCTTTGCTTCCCTCTATCTCTTCGTCCCTCAATTTTTCCAGTTGTTACAATATATTCAAGTTGTTCTCTTCTCATTACATGGCCAAAAAATGATGATTGTCTCTTCCTAACATTGGAAATTAGCTCTCTTTTCGTTAGAAATACAAGTCGTTAAATGGAGAACAGGAACAGCCAGATTTGTTAACTTTCCATGAAGCATATTTATCAACATTTCCATATAACACATATATCAACATTTCATACAACAAAACATTTATCAACATTTCATACAACAAAACATTTGTCAACATTTCATACAACAAAACATTTATCAACATTTCATACAACAAAACATTTATCAATATTTTATACAACCGATGTGACAACATTTCCTACAACAACACAATTGTAAACATTTCATTCTTTCAACAAGACATTTATCAACATTTCCTACAACACATTTATCAACATTTCTTACAACAAAACATTTATCAACATTTCATACAACATAACATTTGTCAACATGTCATACAACAAAACATTTGTCAACATTTCATGCAACAAAACATTTGTCAACATTTCATACAACAAAACATTTGTCAACATTTCATACAACAAAACATTTGTCAACATTTCATACAATAAAACATTTGTCAACATTTCGTGCAACAAAACATTTGTCAACATTTCATGCAACAAAACATTTGTCAACATTTCATACAACAAAACATTTGTCAACATTTCATACAACAAAACATTTGGCAACACTCATACAACAAAACATGTGCCAGCATCTCATACAACAAAATATTTGTCAAAATGTCATACAACAAAACTTTTGTCAACATTTCATACAACAAAACATTTGTCAACATGTCATACAACAAAACATTTGTCAACATTTCATACAACAAAAAATTTGTCGACATATCATGCAACAAAACATTTGTCAACATCTCATACAACAAAACATTTGTCAACATGTCATACAAGAAAAAATGTGTCAACATTTCATACAACAAAACATTTGTCAACATCTCATACAACAAAACATTTGTCAACATTTCATACAACAAAACATTTGTCAACATCTCATACAACAAAACATTTGTCAACATGTCATACAACAAAGCATTTGTCAATATTTCATACAACAAAACTTAAAAACAATTATCTAAATAATTTATTTAAGAAAGCAACTAGATATGTGCATCATCATCATCGAGTGCCTTCTCCGCAACAAAGGTTGGCTATCATGGATCGTCATTCTACTCTGTTTCTTGCTTTGATGATGCAGGCTGTCATAGATTGACTTGTCCATCTTTTGATGTTACTCATCCATGTTAGTCTTGGTCTGCCTCTGCCTCTTTTACCTTGTATCTTTCCTTCCAATATTACTTTTAGTAGGTTGTTGTGTCTTTTTACATGCCCCAAAATTTTTTAATTCGTTCTTAATACAATAGTTAGAATTTCTCTCCACGGCTTTCTTTGGCGTGTTACGTGATGAGGCTCCAATCTCTTTCACGGTGGTCTGCCATATTCGTCTTTCGTGTTCTGAATATGCCTCATGTGTACCACACACTTTGCTGTTTTCGCCTTCTGGGCCGTTGATCATTTTCGATTCATCCGCCCCATCCACCGACAAGATATGTGCAAAGAGAAGAAAGGCGAGCAATAACAAGATATATGCAATCCTTTGTGAACTGTTCATTTTTTATATTGAGGAAAATCGACTATTGTCTGTATTATTTAGATTAAATTAGATACTGGAACTAAAACAGTGACCAGCCCAGAAAAGATCTAGAAAGAAGGACTGTCTGTCATACAGAAGATTATAGTAGACAGATAAAGGAGAGATATACAAAGGACAACAAGAGCAGAGAATAGCATGGGTCACACTATGAATCCCTGCACGATCTGTAGTCACAGATCGTGCAGATTGTGGAATTGTGTTCTTGATCTACATGACGCAACAAACGTGCTGCCCATAGATTACTTTGTCGGATCGTGGCCAAGGGAGATAGATATATGGAAGACGCCTGAATAAAAAATTGCAGGAGATTATCTTATTAAATCCCTATAGATAAAGTTTATAGGTGATGACATCATGTCTACGGCATTGGAGAGATATATTCAGGCGACATTTTAGAGATAAATAGAACAAAATAGGTTGTTGAAGGGGTTTGGGGGGAGGGGGGGGATATAATCGTTACAGCTTTACCACACAAAATAATTGGACATTGTGATCTATACACCAGGTTGTATGCAAGGACATAATACATGCGCACAGACTTTAAAAAAAAGTGGCGAAACTTCAATAAAAATTTGGAAGAAATGAAAAATGACACAAACAGCAGAAGTAGACTCAAGATGCAGCAGGGCTTGTCAAATCAGTGTACAGTTATCACCACTATTGTCCAACATGTAAATAACTCTAGAGGCAAAACGGGTACTCTACAATACAATCTTCATTCCAACATTGTGCTACCAATGTCAGCCCTGGACCCTAGATGCAAGAACAAAAAGAAAAATAATCTCTACTGAGATGAAATGTGCTAAACGAATGACAGGAAACAGCCTGAGAGATAAGATCAGAAATCAAGAACTGAGAAAAAAAAACTAGGAATAGCCTCCGCCATAGAATATATAAATAAACAACAGATTAAATAGTTTGGCCACGTGACAAAGCAGAAAGATCAAAACACAACCCAATGGATTGACGAAATCTTGTGAACACTAGGAAACATAACAGCAGCAGAGGCGAACTGAAAAGCAAAAGACCGCAAATTATATCTCCCCTCGACGCTGAAAGGCAATTGATGCAGGAAAGAATAAAAGACGAAAAAGAAAAACTACGTCTTAGGACTGGCTAACCACATAATGGTGGTAGTGATGGTGATGATGGTGGTGGTGGTGGTGATGGTAGTGATGGTGGTGATAGTGATGATGGTGGTGGTGATGATGATGATGATTATAATGATGATGATTTTTATAGCGGTAACAATTATGCCGACGAAAGCGGCTGTGGTAATAATAAATATAATAGTGGTGGGACTGGTTGGTCTCGGGGCATGTGCGGTGAGGGACCCCTGTGCACGCGCCTGCCAGGGAAAACCGCATTAAAAAGCAAAATTCAGTTTCTAGTCTCCAGAGATCTCGCCAGAGGTGAAAGCTGGTGGACGGCAAAAAACATATATATAATAGAGTGATGGAGTTGGTAGCTGTGAGGATGATTATAACACTGGTGGTGGTGGTGATGGAGTTGGTAGCTGTGAGGATGATTATAACACTGGTGGTGGTGGTGATGGAGTTGGTAGCTGTGAGGATGATTATAACACTAGTGGTGGTGGTGATGGAGTTGGTAGCTGTGAGGATGATTATAACACTAGTGGTGGTGGTGATGGAGTTGGTAGCTGTGAGGATGATTATAACACTGGTGGTGGTGGTGATGGAGTTGGTAGCTGTGAGGATGATTATAACACTGGTGGTGGTGGTGATGGAGTTGGTAGCTGTGAGGATGATTATAACACTGGTGGTGGTGGTGATGGAGTTGGTAGCTGTGAGGATGATTATAACACTAGTGGTGGTGGTGATGGAGTTGGTAGCTGTGAGGATGATTATAACACTGGTGGTGGTGGTGATGGAGTTGGTAGCTGTGAGGATGATTATAACACTAGTGGTGGTGGTGGTGATGGTGGTTGTTTTGATGATAACAAAGATGATGGCATTGGTGGTTGTGGTAAAAGGGACTATAATTATAGCGGTTGTGATGACGATGGCGGTAAGGCAATGGGGATGCTGTGACAGGCAGTTGTCTTGGCGCTAAGTTTCAGTAGAAATAAAAATGGTAATAATACATTTAAAAAACAGGTTAGGGGCGCAATACTCGCCTTGCTCCGGACGATGGTAATCAATGCTACGCCAACGTGGTGGGAATGGCTCTGGGATGCTAATGTTGATGGCGGTTGTGTCAGTGGGGTGGCTACAAAGATGATAATGATGAAACATACAAGTGGATGTCAAAGTTAAAAGAATAGACCTGGAGAGCCACAACTACCTTAGACATACTATAACCAGTGGTGGAAAATGTAAAACAAATAAATAAAAGAATAGGAATGGCAAGAAGCAATTTTAAAGCCATGAAAAAATATACTAACTTTAAAACAAATAACGTGTCTATGAGCTGTCGTGGCCCGAAAGGGGAGTAAAGAATTGTAGCGCTCTTCCCTACCAGGCAGGTTCGTAAAAGACGACTAAGAAGGGTTGAAGAGTTGAGCATGGGACTGGCTATCCTGTACTGTAAAAAAAATAAGCCCCAAAAACTTAAAAAAAATGGATAAGTCAAAGAAAAGTAGAAAGGTAAATCCTTTGGTTCTTTGGTTATGAAAGGCCCCGGTATCACTGCAAACGAATTAAAATCCATAATTGCTCAACCGCCCGTGCCAGTGGAATCATCCGAATTACTAACTCATCTCCCAAACAAAGAAAGATGGTTGTAGTCCCCATCATAGCAGTCTCAGCACAGGTAAACCCGTCATCCAGGAAAGATAAGGGCTCTCTGCCTAAGGGATGTATGACGCAATCCTGAGAAAAATGCAAGGAGTCCAGGTCGCCAACTCACCTTCTGTCTACCAGGAAATCCTCTAGAATTGGCACCTGAATTGTGCACTAGAATTGGCACCTGAATTGTGCACTAGAATTGGCACCTGAATTGTGCACTAGAATTGGCACCTGAATTGTGCACTAGAATTGGCACCTGAATTGTGCACTAGAATTGGCACCTGAATTGTGCACTAGAATTGGCACCTGAATTGTGCACTAGAATTGGCACCTGAATTGTGCACTAGAATTGGCACCTGAAATTGACGTACTCTAAATGAACAAGGAAAAGTTGCACAAGTAGTAACAGAAAAGGCAAACTACAAAACAGATATGCTAGGAATGTGTGAATCGTAGGAATAGAAAGGATATAACTAAACACAGAATTGATTATTTTATCATCGGGACATTAGGAACCTGGAGCATAACATAGTGAAAGGGTAGCTTTAATGTTTTCAAGGGAAGCACAGAAAACATTGATAGAATGGGAAGCAGCAATTAAAACAACGAAAAACAAAACAAAAACACAAATTATCCAACGCTTTGTATCAACCAATGATGAGGAAGATTTAGTTAAAGATGTATTCTATAAACAATTGCAATGTCAGATGGATGGAAGACGAGCCAAGGATATTATAATCTTGATGGGAGATCTAAACACAAAAGTAGGACTAGATAACTGAGGATTCGAAAAGATCATGGGAAAACATGGACTTGGAGAAATAAGTGTGAATGGAGAGATATTCGTGAACTTCTATGCTCTTAATCAATTGAGCCTAGGTGGAACAATATTCCAACATAGAATAATACATAAATCTACATGGGTGTCATCAGATTATAGAACGGAGAATCAAATTGACCACAAATGTATTAATAATAAGTTTAAGTCATCCTTACAGGATGTAAAAGTATATAGAGGAGCAGATGTAGCTTCAGATCATCATCTTGTGCTGGCCAAACTTAAATTTAAACCAAAAAAAAATATACTACAACACATAAGGGTAAACAGTATTTCAATGTAGGGTTTCTTAAAGAGCAAGGAATTCAAAATACAAATTTGAGGTCACAACACCAAACAAATAACAAGTCCTCCAATAACTAGAAAATACAATAAATATAGAAGAACATTGGAAGCTGGTAAAGGATATATGGAAGGAGACATGTGAAGATATCCTGTGGAAAAGAGAACGCCAGAATAAGGCATGGATGACAGCAGAGACCCTGGATAAAATTAAAGAGAGAAAGAATAAGAAAGCAGACATAAATAAAGGCATAACGAGAAGTAATAAAGCCAAGACACAGGAAACTTACACAAAGGTAAACAAAGAAGTAAGAAGATGCATTAAACGGGATAAGAGGAAATATATAGATGAACTGGCTAAAGAGGCAGAGGGAGCAGCAAATAAAGGAAATAAGAAAGAACTGTACAACAGCACAAAGAAACTAAGCTGAACATGCAAACAGATCAATCTCTTTATTAAAGATAAGAAAGGAAATCTAATAGTAATAGAAGTAATATAATGGAACAAATGGAGAGATGGAAGGAGCACTTTGAAGAACTCTTGAACAGACCGGGCCCAAATAACCCTCCAGATATACTACCAGCAGAAGAAGAGTTACACGTTAACTGTGAAAAGTCAAGCAAAGAAGAAATAATGAAAGCCATCAAACTATTAAAAATGGTAAAGTAAAGTCACAGGACCAAATGAAATTCCTTCAGAAGCCATCAAAGCAGATATTAACACCTCTATCCAGAGGTTACATAATTTACTAGATAAAATATGGGAAAGGGAAGAAATACCTAATGACTGGAAAGAAAGTTATATGATCAAACTACCAAAGAAAGGAAGTTTCAGTAGTGCACAAATTATAGGGGAATTATGTTACAATCAGTGCCAGGAAAAATATTAAACAGAATCATTATGAAGAGACTAAACGATGCCATAGAGAAACATTTGAGAGATGAACAATCTGGTTTTAGGAAAAACAGATCATGTGCCGATTAACTACCTTACGTGAACAATGCTTAGAACTACATTCCCCACTTTATATCTTATTCATAGAATACGAAAACGCATTTGATAGTTTAGACAGACAAATGCTTTGGAAGTTGCTGAGTCATTACCGAATCCCAAACAGTTTATTCAGAACATTTTTGATAAGAACAATGTATGAAGGGATGAAATGTAGTGTGGTGCATGAAGGGCAGCTTACAGAAGTATTTGAAATAAGAACAGGAGTAAGGCATGGGATGCCTTCAATCTCCATTTCTTTATCTACAGACCATAGATTAGATTATGAAAATAACTTAAAACAGCAGAAATGGAATCCAGTGGTCACTGACCAAGCAACTTGGTGATTTAGACTTTGTTGATGACATAGCTCTCCTATTACACAACCATTAACAGATGCAAGATAAAATGAGCATATTAGTGAGAGTTCACAACAGCTAGGACTGAAGATTAATAGAGATAAGACCAACATTATGAGAATTAATGCAGTTGGCAATAACCAAATAACAATAGGTACCTCTACCAGACGTACAATTTTATGTATTTCGGGACAGAAGTATTGACAAAGAAGGAGCAACAGAGAATGATACCAAAATACGGAAAGCAAAAGCAAGGGCGTATTCGTTGCACTGGGAAACATGGAAATCCAAAGAAAATAGTTTTAACAAAAATAAAAATGTTCAACTCCAATGTTAATTCAGTCCTATTATATGGCTGTGAAACAGGAAGAAAAGCATAAATGACAATTATGAAGATACATACCGTCATTAATGGATGATTCTGCAGAATAAAAGGATGGAAATGGTAGGACAAAATCACTAACATAGAATTACAGAAAAGTACCAGTCAAATACCAGTGGATAAAGAGGTACAGCGAAGACGATGGCGCTGGATAGGATACACACTGTGGAAGTCAGCTGAGAGTATTACACAACAGGCCCTTTTTTGGAATCCCCAAGAAAAAAGACAAAGAGGAAGACCAACATAATTTTGGAGAAGACAGATGGAAGCAGGGATGAAGATGATGGGGAAGACATGGGATGATCTTAAAAGAATGGCAAGAAACAGAACGACTTGGAAAGTGTTTGTTGAAGACCTATGCCCCACAGGGAGTTGAAAAGCAGAAGAAGAAAAGAAATAACACCATGGCTAAAATTAAGAATATCAAAATGTTATATCTTCTTAACATTCCTATACGAACAGACACATAGACATTAGACAAGAAAACAGAACAAAAAATTGAAACCTTTGAAATGTGGATCATAGAAGAATTGAGATAAATGGAACTAAAGAAAACAAAACAAACAATGAAGTCATAAAACGACTAAAATTGAAAAGAGAACTATTAAACACAATTTAAACTAGAAAAATGAGGTTTTTGGGGCATGTTAAAAGACACAACAGCCTACTAACAGTAATCCTGAAAGGGAAAATACAAGGTAAAAGAGGCAGAGGCAGACCAAGACTAGCATGGACGAGTAACATCAAAAGATGGACAAGTAAGCCTATGACAATTACACTATCAAAGTAAGATACAGAGCGGAGTGACGCTCCATGATAGCCAATCGTCGATGCGGAGACGGCACTCAGTGATGATGATGATGGTGCGAGTGAAGCTGTTGTGATGATATTGATGATAATAATGACAGTGATGATGTCATTGTATTCCCTCACTTGTTTTACACGCGAAAAAACACACTCCAGAAAAAAAGGGCTCACATTGGCCATTTAGCAAACACAATTAGCGCAAAATACCGTCAGCGCTAAGATTCTAGCAACGTCATCAGTGGTCGGAACAGATGCAGCAGCCACCGTGGGATGAGGATGCTGAAGAGAAAGGATCTGTTGTTAAGAGACTGCTGTAATTATGTCAACGCCATCTGTGACATTCTGGACAAATTGATGATAATGAAAAGGAGACGAAACGAACAAAGAAGACATAACTGTAAATGGGGTCGAAAAGGGAGCGCGGTTCTCTGGCGTAATAAGTTGTCACTGAGAGAATGAAAATCTGATACAGAATTGTCATTGAATGAAAGAGGAACGCGGGTCTAAATCTTGATCCTGCTATTATTTTATTTGCCTTTTGTACTTTCTTTTAAAAATTGTTCATTATTCGCTGTATTTTGTTGTGCTCTCTTTACTAGAAAAAATGTATAATTTGGTCTAATTAAATTAATATTGTATTCTGTTGTACAGATGGAAACCAAGTGGATGAACGGGGAGGCTGTCCTCCTGGTCAATTGGGATTTTTTATTGATATTTTTTTTTTCCAAGCTAAAAGAAAAAAAAAGATTGAAAAGGAGGTGGGGTAATAAACGAGATTTCAAAACTATCGTCTACAGTGGAACCGCCATATTTGACCCAATGCATCCCTGTAGTCTGTTCCAGTTACTTTCTGTGCGAGTACCGATTTTTAACAAATGTATCTAAAATGGTTGGAGACGATATCATTGAAGAAGGTGACAGTCATATAGATCGCAGCAATGGTAGAGTTACATTTCTAACAATATCCAGCTCCATGTGTTTTCAATCGTAAAACAATTCTTTCGTTACTGCGGTAAAATTTATCCACTCATTGCCTTTTCCACTTCTTGTTATATATATATATATATTTTTTTTTTTTAATCTGCAATTTCTTGCATTTCTTAAAGTTTTACACCAGTTTGTAATATTAGTAATTAAGATTCATATTACAAATATGTTATTTCAGTTTTAAAACAGCGTAAAATTAGGATATATATATGTGAACGTTTTTCACTGTCGCGCCAGGCAGACAGAAATGTCCATTCCGAATTGTACAAAGTCTGCAACGGTGGATGGGGCGGAAGAGTCAGAAATGACCAACGGCCCAGAAAGCGAAAACTGCAAAGTGTGTGGTACACAAGAAGCATGTTCAGGACACGAAAGATGAATGTGGCAGACCACCGTGAGAGAGATTGGAGCCTCATCACGTACTGGTCCAGAGGAAGCCATGGAGAGGAATTCGAACTTATGTCTGAGGAAAGATCTTAAAATAAGTACTTGGAATGTTAGGACTCTATATCAAGAAGGGAAATTGGAAAATCTGATTCAAGAAGCAGAACAAATAGATATAGATATATCTTAGGCATATCAGAGACAAGATAGAAAGAATGTGGGTACATAGAGGACGAAAAATATACATTTATATACTCAGGAAACACAATAGAACATCAAAGGGGAGTAGGAATACTGATAAAAAGTACCCACTGGACATACAGTGATAAGATTATACTACTCAAGTAGAAAGCAAAACCATTCGACATAGCAATAATACAGACATACGCACCTACTGAAGAATACACAGATGAACAAATAGAGGCATACTATGAAGACCTAAATAAAGTTATGAAGCAAGTGAAATCTTCAGACATCTTGATTGTAATGGGTGACATGAACGCTAAAGTAGGAAAAGGTAGATATAAGACCATTATAGGAAATCATGGTTTAGGAAAAAGAAATGACAGAGGAGAAAGATTAATACAATCCTGTGAAGAAAACAGGCTGATAATATGTAACACCTACTTTGAGCAAGAGAAAAGGAAACTATACACATGGAAAAGCCCTGGAGATAAGAAAAGGAATCAAATAGATTATATAATGATAAAAGAAAGGTTCCGTAACAGCGTAAAGAAAGCCAAAACCTACCCAGGAGCAGATATTAATTCAGATCACAATCCTGTAATGATTAAAATGAAAATCAAACTGAATAGAAACAAGCAAAAATCTAATTTATCAACAAATCCACTAGATATAACAGCTTTAAGTGAAAAAGATATTAAAGATTCATATACAATACTAGTAAAGAACACATACCAGAAGCTGTTAGAAGAAGGAATTGAGCAATACAGAAGAGAAAATCCTGATGAAAAAGTTTCAACCAAATGGCAATGCATAAAGAAAAGCATACAAGAAACCTGCGACACCTTACCCAAAAGAGAAAAGAACAAAAAACCAAAATGGATAACTAACATCATCTTAGAAAAAATGGAAGAAAGGAGACAAGCGAAGAACACTGCCCAATACAAAAAAAATAGATAATGAAATACGCAAAATGTGCATAAAGGCAAAAGAAGACTAGCTCAGCCAAAAATGTATAGAAATAGAAACTATGGAAAGCAGAAGGTGGATGCATTGCAGAAAAAAAAGGAAAAATGTTAACAGACAATAAAGATATTATAAAAAGATGGCAGGAATATATAATAGAACTATTTCATGATCAAAGGGACAAAAAAATCAGTTACAAAATGTACATCAGGCTATAAAATCTTAAAATCTGAGGTGGAAAAAGCTATAAGAAAATGAAAAAGGAAAATCAGCATGACCTGACAGCATACAGATAGAGATGATACAGGCACTAGACGATTTTGGCATTGAAGTGATTACAGACATATGCAACGACATATACCACACAGGATACATACCAAATGAACTAAAAACATCAACTTTCATTGCATTTCCTAAAAAGAATGGTGCAGTTGAATGCAGTGACTTATGAACAATAAGCCTAATGAGCCATGTTACAAAAATCTTGCTAAAAGTTATACAAGGAAGGATTCAGAATAAAATCAATACTGAATTAGATGAGCAGCAATTTAGATTTAGGAAAAATAGCGGGACAGAAGAAGCCATATTCTGCATGAGAACATTAATCGAAAAGTACAATGAAGTAAACAAACCAATATATGCCTGCTTCATAGACTACACCAAAGTTTTTAATAGAGTACACCACAAACAACTTATAGAATGCCTGAAAGAGATACATCTAGATGAAATGGACATACGACTAATATGTAATATATACTAGGAGCAAACAGCAATAATAAAATATAACAAAGAGAACTCTACACCCATTGATATAAAAAGAGGAGTAAGACAGGGATGCATCCTATCACCAAGCTTGTTCAATCTATACACTGAACAAATCTTTAAAAACATCATAGAGATGCCAGGCCTACAAATTAATGGAAAGATAATTAATAACCTAAGATATGCTGTCGATACTGTACTACTAGTAGAAAATCCTAAAGATCTACAACATTTACTTAGTGAAATAAACACGACAAGCAAAAAATATGGACTAGATACGAATATCAAAAAGACTAAAACTATGATCATAAATAAAGAAAATACTAAAAACCCACAAGTGGATATCAAAATTGAAGGAATAGACCTGGAGACAGTTCAGAACTACAACTACCTGGGACATACTACAGTATAACCAGTGATGGAAAATGTACAACTGAAATAAACAAAAGAATAGAAATGGCAAAAAGTAATTTTAATGTCATGAAGAACATACTAACATCAAAACAAATAATACCAGGGCTAAAACTAAAAATAGCAAAATGTTACATCTTCTCAATATTCCTATATGGTGCAGAAACACGGACATTAGACAAGAAAACAGAACAGAGAATTTAAGCCTTTGAAATGTGGATATATAGAAGGATAGGTAGAATTGTATTGAAGGAAAATAAAACAAACGATGAAGTCTTAAAACAACTAAAAATGAAAATAGAACTACTAAACTCAATTCAAACAAGACAAATGCGATTTTTGGGCCATGTTAAAAGACACAACAGCCTACTAAATGTAATCCTGGAGGGGAAAATACAAAGTAAAAGAGGCAGAGGCAGACCAAGACTAACATGGACGAGTAACATCAAAAGATGGATAAATCAGCCTATGACAACCTGCACCATCAAAGCAAGAGACAGAGCAGAATGGCGCTCCATGGTAGCCAACCTTCGTTGTGGAAACGGCACTCGATGATGATTATATATATATATATATATATATATATATATATATATATATATATATATATATATATATATATATATGGCCTTTGGCGTCTTGACAGACGATTGGTAGTAAGCAATCATGATAAGTCAGTAGTTTGGTAAAAATATTAGTGCTTTATGCTGAATGCTGCTTTGCCGAACAGCTTCTTTCGTCACTGAGTCTACCAATATTGGACAGACAGATTCATCCACAGAACGAACAAGATGTATTCGTGGTGCCTGCCCTCGTCTACTTTCTTCAGCTCCTTTTATCTTACAAATTTGATATAAAAACTCCCTCAAAAAATTCAGTGTCATTTTTGTTTATTTTTGTTCTCCATGTGCTACTATCTGCAGCCAGGTTTTCCCAGGTTCTTTCACTGATAGAGAATTCCCTCGAGGAAGCCCTGCAAGCAGCCTTACATTTCAGCACTGACCTGCCCTTTGGTCTCTTTCCGTCCTTAAGTTCGCCATACAATATTTGTTTGTGAATACTAATGTTTGCCATTCTTCTTACATGACTCAGTCACCTTAGTCTACAACTTCTAAGTGTTGCCATGATGGGTGGGAGTTTAGCTCATTTTAAGACATTAGATTTGGTTACTTTGTCCTGCCATTTGATGTTCATAATCTTTCGAAGGCAAAGCACATGAAAGCTGTTTAACCTTTTCTCCTGCCCTGCATAGGTAGTTTAAGGTTCTGATCCGTATAGAAGTGTACTAAGCATACAACAATGGTAAATTTGAATCTTAGTCCCGAGTGTTCAATCGGTGTTTGTCCATGCGCTAATTTCAAGTTTACCAAATGTAGAAGCTGCCTTTCCGATTCCGGAATTGATTTCTGCTTCAAGGGAGACAATGGTTGTGACAATAGAACTGAGATAGGTGAAATTTCTCACAGATTCAAGGTGTGTGTTATTTAATGATATAGCTGAGGAACTGGCTACACCTTATTGAAACACCAAAGTCTTCTGTATACTTATTTACAGGGAGAATAAATCACATGATCTAGCTAGATTGTCAATCATTGGCTGCAGGACAGATTCATCATGAGCAGTGCTGCATCATCAGCAAATAGAAGCTCATTTATTAGGGTCTCAGTTGTTTTAAATTTTGACCTCAGACGTGGTAGATTGAATAAGGATAATATATATATATATATACATGGCAGCCGCGATAGTTCAGTGGTTAGTGAACGCGACTACAAAGGACAAGAGGAGGGTTCGACCCCACCGACGGCTTCCGGTTCACCCAGCTTTTAATGGGTACCGGATTTTTTTTCTGGGAAAGTTAAGCGGCACGGGCGTAATACCGACCACATCACCCCAAAAATCATGTGTCGAAGGTCTGTAAAATTTATGGTCACTAACGCCACTTGGCGTGACGGGAGTACTTTTTTTTAACTTATATATATAAAGTAAAGTGCCCCGTCACGCCAAGTGGCGTATAGGGAATATGGTGTTAATGACCATAATTTCAACATACCTTCGGCACATGATTTTTTGAATAATGTGGTGAATATTATGCCCGTGCCGCTTTACTTTCCCAGAAAAAAATCCGGTACCCATTAAGGCTGGGTGAACCTCGAAGCCGTCGATAAGGATCGAACCCGACCTCTTGTCCTTAGTAGTTAAGTTCACTAGCCACTGTGCTATCGTGGCTCCCATATATATATGTATATATATATACACACACATACATACATATCAGAAAGAAATTATCGATATGTTTTGGGGCATCATTCTGAGAAGATGAAAGTTGGAGTACTTTATGACAACTGGCAAAATGCAAGGAAACAGAGATCATGGACGACAACGAAAGAAGATACTAGAAAGTTTGGTGCCATGACATGGAAAATAGACATCAACAGAAATGATACAATGTACTGTGGATAGAAAATGGTGGAAGGACATGATCGCCTACGCCAACCGGTATGGCACATGATGGTGATATATATTAGCTTTAACTTTTTTTTACGAGGCAACGTACCGAATTAAACTGTACTCGAAAAGTTATACGAATTTCCAGTAGAAAGAGTAGAGAAGTGTACGAATACCGAGGCTCCATTGTACTTTGATCGAACCCTGTTTAGATGCCACATTTGCATCGTTTTTATTGTTTAGTTATAACCTCTTTCTCTTCCTCCTATTAGCATCTTTCAACACGTCTCTCGTCTTATTTAGCGACTCTCTTGTTCTCCGCCATTTTCATATTGCAATAAATTTGTGATAACTGTACAATCAACATTTGATCTGCATAATTAGATCGATATTAGTTGCGGACTTTGGGGAGACGATGTCTTTGTTCATATCAGCCTCGTTATTAAGATTTTGATAAACAATGTTTTGATGTTGCACTTTGCATTTATTTTCATGTCTATTTTTGTGAAAATGCAATCTGTAGAGATGAAATGTTATCGCAGGATTTAGTTCATCTTTTACTTAGATTAGATCACAAATGGAAACGTTTTCAGGAGAATAATAAAGGTAAAGGTAAAAGTTAAAGGTAAAGGTAAAGATAAAGATAAAGGTAAAGATAAAGTTAAAGGTAAACGTAAAGGTAAAGTTAAAGATAAAGGTAAAGTTAAAGGTAAAGGTAAAGTTAAAGGTAAAGGTAAAGTTAAAGGTAACGGTAAAGTTAAAGGTAAAGGTAAAGTTAAAGATAAAGTTAAAGGTAAAGGTAAAGGTAAAGGTAAAGGTAAAGGTAAAGTTAAAGGTAAAGGTAAAGGTAAAGTTAAAGATAAAGTTAAAGGTAAAGGTAAAGGTAAAGTTAAAGGTAAAGGTAAAGGTAAAGGTAAAGGTAAAGGTAAAGGTAAAGGTAAAGGTAAAGATAAAGATAAAGGTAAAGGTAAAGTACTAGACTACAATCGGCGTCTGAGCACGTGAATTTTCACCCATATGTGCCGTCTATCAAGAAGTGTTCGGAGACTTCTGGATAGTGTTGCTTCAAGCATCAAAACTCACGATGCGAGGTGCATTCCTCACCTTTCCAGAGTAATACCCTAGCACCCATTTCTGCCAGCGGCTGGGTCGACCGCGGGTGGTTTTTTTTTTCCAGCCACGAGTACAATTCACACTGCTTCCAGCGGGAATCAAACACGGGTTGTCCGAACTTCGGTGGCCCAGTCGGGTGGTTATCTCAACTTGGCTACCGAGCTCCCCCTCTACCCCCCCCCCAAAAAAAAAATAAATAAGTGGTGCAAATGGATACAGCATGCAATCGAAGTACATTATGTTCTTTTGACTTTTGTGGCGGTATGCTAAATTAAATATTATTTGGCCATGTGTTTCCAGCTTCTGGTCTAACAAAAAACATTCTGCAATGAATTGTGAAAGGAGATGGTGCAGTAGAAGAAAGAAATGGGCAGATAACATCAAAGAATGGACAGGACTCGTGTTTGCAGGGTGTAAAAGAATGATTGAAAATAGAGATAAATGGATAAGGATGACGAAGTCTGTATTTGGTGCCCCAGTGAATACGTGGATTTATAGGATGATGATTTTTTTTTTTTTTAAAAGAATTAGCTACTTTTATTTGAGTTTTATGATATAGACAAATCGCGTCAATATAATTTCAGATTCATGCTACTGTATTATTTATCTTACTTCATTTTTAAAATTATTTTTATTCTTTTTTTCGGTTTAATTCTTCTTTCTTCATGTTTTTAGCGAATTGCGCTGTATTGTGACTTTTTTTTATTTATATCTTACTGCCTAGTTAACTTGTCTTAGTTTTTTTTTTATTTATTTATTTGACAACGGATGTATTAATAAAGACCTTTACGTTTAATTGTTACCTTTTGTTCATTTGCGAATACGTCATTTTTCTAAATATTTTGGGGGTGTTTTTTTTAACCGCTGTGAATTAATTAATCGTCGAATAAATATATTTGTAATGTTTACGTGAAGAATTAGGCAGATGGCTTGTCATATATAATTACATTATTTAATTATGTAATCGTGTGCAATTTGGAAATTACGAAGACGATTTTTTAATGAGCTCTTTGATCTTTCATAAATGAGGTTTTTCTATCCTGAATATGCGTGGTGTGCCCAACTGATCTGCTTTGTTCTAGCCAATGGCGAGGCAGCCCACATGTACAAAAGAGAGCATTTGAATTATTACTTGAAATAATGTAATAATGATTAATGAAATTAGAATAATTATAATTCAGGAGATCAATTTTTCTCCGCGTCTAGAAATGCAGCTTACATTCTTTATTTTATGTTCCTCTTGCCGGCCCAATCCCCATAACTCCTTATTGGCTTCTGGACCTCCAACATAAGTTGTCCTTAGACCTGTCTTCATTCTTCACAATTGTGGGAACAGGCAAATAATTGCAGTGCTGCGGTAAAGCTGGTAGTAAGGAGCAAGTGGTGGTGTGTAACGTACACTCCAACAAGGACAGCTTTACAGAAAAGTAACAACAAAATACTGACGTTTCGGCCTACATACGGCCTTATTCAGAAAACAAGAACAACAAACTATGAAATACAGATAATTCTACAACATCTGGGATGTTCACCTTTGCGTGTGAGTTTCTGAATTTGTTCTTAGATCTGTCTAGATTCTTTACTTTTGTGTGTGAGTTTCAGAATTCGTTCTTTGATATCTCCATTCATTACTTTTGTGTGTGTTTCTGAATTTGTTCTTTGATGTCTCCGAGCATTACTTTTGTGTGTGAGTTTCTGAATGTGTTCTTTGCTGTCTCCAAGCATTACTTTTGTGTGTGAGTTTCTGAATTTGTTCTTTTATGTCTCCGAGCATTACTTTTGTGTGTGAGTTTCTGAATTTGTTCTTAGATCTGTCTAGATTCTTTACATTTGTGTGTGAGCTTCAGAATTCGTTCTTTGATATCTCCATTCATTACTTTTGTGTGCTTTTCTGAATTTGTTCTTTGATGTCTCCAAGCATTACTTTTGTGTGTGAGCTTCTGAATTTGTTCTTTGATATCTCCATGCATTATTTGTGTGTGTGTGTTTCTGAATTTGTTCTTTGATATCTCCATTCATTACTTTTGTGTGTGAGTTTCTGAATTTGTTCTTTGATATCTCCATTCATTACTTTTGTGTGTGAGTTTCTGAATTTGTTCTTTGATATCTCCATTCATTACTTTTGTGTGTGAGTTTCTGAATTTGTTCTTTCATCTGTCTCCATTCTTCACTTTTTGGGTGTGTGTGTATGTGTGCGTGTGTCTGAATTTGTTCTTGAACTTTCCCCGTGTAGTCTTGGTTCATGTCAGTTCATTTTCTTTTGAGTCCTCTCTATACGTCTTCCACAATTTACTGCACCTTATAAGATCGTTCGGGACAGACCGTTAGATCGTGTTACCTGCCTGTAAAATCAAAAGTGCTTTTCTTACCCCTGTATCTTTACAGTTACAAGAGTATCTTACCTTAGCTTAGGTCATTACAGATGTAAGAAGCTCTTCGTGGGCTTTTGTTATTGCTGATATAAAAACTCTTTGTGTGAGCTTGCCCCATTACCGATGTAAGAACTGTTCGTGTGAGCTTGTGAAATTACCGATGTAAGAAGATCCTCGTGTGAGCTTGTGTCATTATATCCATCTCAGTAAAGAGTGTCAATACCTCACTGACGAAGTGGTTAGTGAGTTTGTCTGCTGACGATATGGACTTTGGTTCAATTCCAAAAGTGAAGAAATCTGAATGTCGGAACGATCTCGTCCACAAAGCTCCTGAAACTAAACGGGTAGAACGGGTACTTTTTCATTGAAAATGAGGCGCCCTGACACTGGCAACGCCGTCTATAAATGTGCCGATAAAATAAGGAAAAACATGGACATTTATTTTTCATGGATTTTAATTCGTTTGCAATGATACCAGGGCCTTCCATAACCGAAGAACCAAAACATCCTATGAAGGCGTAGCTGATACGCACCTTTCAGCAAATACTTTAATCTAACATGCCCAATAATGTCCATGTTCTCTCACTCTCATCAATTCTGTTGCTGCATATCTTTCTCGTTCATACTATCTTTTTTTTCTCTTCGCTCACTCTCACTGACGTGCTTTATACATCTTTATTACACTTTATACTCTCTCTCTCTCTCTCTCTCTCTTTATCTTATTATCTCTCTCTTCCCTTCACTCATCATCCTACTCCCTGTATCTTAGCGACAATAAATCTCTTTAGCTTCTCAAAACATTTACCTTAAAAACTAGCGAAAGAAATAATTTGGGATTTATTTTATGGCAACGTTAAATCACCTGACATCAGGTTTATTTTATCTTTCTCTTGTTACTATTTTTTTTCTGCACAAGAGGAGCAATTCTGTGGCGTGTTTCTAACGAGCAATCTTGATGGCTACATTATTTCTATTTATAGATGATTTGTGACACAATTTAACAATGAAAGCATGACGAATTTGTACTTTTGTATACCTAGGGCACTGCTTTTGGAGGTAGACAAATATTCTGA
Organism: Megaustenia siamemsis; assembly: GCA_032433765.1. NCBI lineage: Eukaryota > Metazoa > Mollusca > Gastropoda > Stylommatophora > Ariophantidae > Megaustenia > Megaustenia siamemsis. The sequence goes on along the minus strand of JAVIAB010000051.1, from coordinate 122,496,842 downwards.
CAAAAATATATTTAAATGATTGACAGATAATTAAGACAGGCAGAGAGAGAGAGAGAGAGTTAGACATTCATGTTTAATAAATATACTTCGGCAGCTAGACAAAAAAACAGACTGAAAGACATTTAAACAATACAGTGCGGGATTCACACAAGTAAATAGATAAGCAAATAGCTCGACAAATATATACAAACAGTAGACAGACAGCTGGATAGAAAGACACACACAATTAAATAGATAAGCAAATAGCTCGACAAATATATACAAACAGGTAGACAGACAGCTGGATAGAAAGACACACACAATTAAATAGATAAGCAAATAGCTCGACAAATATATACAAACAGGTAGACAGACAGCTGGATAGAAAGACACACACAATTAAATAGATAAGCAAATAGCTCGACAAATATATACAAACAGGTAGACAGACAGCTGGATAGAAAGACACACACAATTAAATAGATAAGCAAATAGTTCGACAAATATATACAAACAGTAGACAGACAGCTGGATAGAAAGACACACACAATTAAATAGATAAGCAAATAGCTCGACAAATATATACAAACAGGTAGACAGACAGCTGGATAGAAAGACACACACAATTAAATAGATAAGCAAATAGTTCGACAAATATATACAAACAGGTAGACAGACAGCTGGATAGAAAGACACACACAATTAAATAGATAAGCAAATAGCTCGACAAATATATACAAACAGGTAGACAGACAGCTGGATAGAAAGACACACACAATTAAATAGATAAGCAAATAGTTCGACAAATATATACAAACAGGTAGACAGACAGCTGGATAGAAAGACACACACAATTAAATAGATAAGCAAATAGCTCGACAAATATATACAAACAGGTAGACAGACAGCTGGATAGAAAGACACACACAATTAAATAGATAAGCAAATAGCTCGACAAATATATACAAACAGGTAGACAGACAGCTGGATAGAAAGACACACACAATTAAATAGATAAGCAAATAGCTCGACAAATATATACAAACAGGTAGACAGACAGCTGGATAGAAAGACACACACAATTAAATAGATAAGCAAATAGCTCGACAAATATATACAAACAGGTAGACAGACAGCTGGATAGAAAGACACACACAATTAAATAGATAAGCAAATAGCTCGACAAATATATACAAACAGGTAGACAGACAGCTGGATAGAAAGACACACACAATTAAATAGATAAGCAAATAGCTCGACAAATATATACAAACAGGTAGACAGACAGCTGGATAGAAAGACACACACAATTATACTGACAGGAAAAACGGGATGTAACAATAGGCCACTGACGTAATTTCAGCTCACCTGCTTACATTAGGCCAGACTTTTCTTCGTTAACGTCAACAAGCCAAACAACTGATAATTTGGTTAATGTTTTATTCAGGAACAGAAGCTGGAATCAAGTTTGCCTCCCAGCACCATTTCTAACGTTCTCCCCGTCTTTTGTTCCAAATTAAAATATTTCGCTACTGTAAAACTACTATAATTTGCTTCCGAACTTAATAAGTACAGAAATATTCTACGCATCACCCAGAGAATCATGAATATTACGAAGAGAAGGGAAATTGTGGATAAAAAGAGAAAATGAGAGAGAGAGAGAGAGAGAGAGAGAGAGAGAGAGAGAGCGCGAGCGAGAAAGAGAGAAAGCGAATGAGAATAAGAGAACCTTACAAACAAGATGTGTGTATTAAATGCTCTATAAGTTATCAATTTAGACTTGGAATCAAATTACATCTTTGTGAAACTTTTTTTTATTCTTTGGGAGTTCAATAAAAACTCAGACTCAAACATCTCGTGGCACTGAGCACGCGATCTTTATTCTCCAATCCTAGACGGATAACATATCGCAGATCACTGGAATGGAATACAAATCGTATTTTTTTTAAATAGCCAATTATCCAAGAGTGAAGATAACTCATTGAACAACACAAAGTAGACGAATTATTTTACTCAGACAAAAGTAGTCACCCCTAATCAGGCACTCGAAAGAAAGTGCGATGAACTGGTTAGCGTTCTTGGAAACCGCCTGAATTTTGATTATAGAACTCGGAATATTCTGCCAACATTTCGAAGACGTGTTTTAGAGCGTTCATTTTTTTTAAAGTCGAGTTCGCAGGATTGTGTAGCGTCTTAGTTAGAAAAATATTATTACAGTGGATTAAAGGCTGTTGCCTTTTTATATCCGATGCACTGTACATCAGGAGCATGTGGGTTTACTGGTCAATTAATTTATCTTTTTCTTCCATAATGGCGTTTGTAAAAAAAAAAAAAAAAAAAAAGTAAAGTCCCTCGTCACGCCGCGTGGCGTATAGGTAATATAGTGTTAGTGACCATAATTTTAACAGACCTTCGGCACTTGATTTTTGGGGTAATGTGGTCGGTATTACACCCGTAGGGAGCCGAGGTAGCTCAGTGGTTAGTGAACTGGACTACCACTGACAAGGGGTAGGGTTCGATCCCAACCGACGGCTTCCGGGTTCACCCAGCCTTAAATGGGTACCGGATTTTTTTTTCTGGGAAAGTAAAGCAGCACGGGCGTAATACCGACCACATTACCCCAAAAATCATGTACTGAAGGTCTGTAAAATATAGGGTCACTAACACCATATTTCCCTATACGCCACTTGGCGTGACGGGGGTACTTTACTTTTTTTTTACTATTACACCTGTACCGCTTTACTTTCCCAGAAAAAAATCCGTACACATTTAAGGCTGGGTGAACCCGGAAGCCGTCGTTGGGATCTAACCCTACCTCTTGTCATTTGTAGCCCAGTTCAAGGAAGTTTAGTGAGAAAACGATAATTCACAAACAACAGAGATAGACTCAAGAGGCATCAAAGCTTATCAGGTCATTGGAGAGTTATCACCACTAATGTCCAGCAAGGAAATAACTCGAGACAAAACGGACACTCTGCAATACAATCTTCATCCCAACGTTGTGCTACCAATGCCCTGGACCCTAGATGCAAGAACAATAAGAAAAATAACCTCTACTGGGATGAAATGTGTCAGGCGAATGATAGGAAACAGATCAGAAATAAAGAACTGAGAAAAAAGCTAGAAATAGCTCCCGCCACAGAATATATAAAGAAACAACAGATAAAATGGTTTGGTCACGTGACACGGCAGAAAGATCAAAACACAACACAACGAGCCCTAATAAACGTTGCAAAAATACCAGACCCAATGGTCGACCACGACAAAGATGGATCGACGGAATACTAGAAGCACTTGGAAACATAACAGCAGCAGAGGCGAACAGAAGAGCAAAAGATAGCAAACTATATTTCCCCTCGACGCTGAATAGTAAATGAGGAAGGAAAGTAGAAGAGGAAGAAGAAATGAGAAAGTTATCCGGTCAGAGTTTGGTATGTCCATCCAACCGCTTTATCCTATAATAAGAGCAATGCTAGTGCAACTGCAGCTCAACTGCAACCACTACTAAAGATACAACTTCTGTGATACCTCACAATTAAAGGCAAACAGTCCGATCTTGTAAAGATAAGACTCTATCTCTACAAACCTTGCTAACAAACAGACAATAAACATTTCAATAAGCTCAAAGAACACTCGAAAATAAACTTTAAAAAAAAAGTCCAACAAGTATTAACCACTAGGGACAGGAATTTGAACCATCAACCTTAGCCAATTGCTCCAGACTAATTTTTACATGTTTCTTTTAATTTTCTAATGTTTGATATGCGGATGTTTGCAAATACTTGCTGTTTCTTTGCATTATTTATGTGGCCAACTTCTAAACGTCATCCATTATGTGCTCATATCACTCATGGGTGAAATGTAACGGTTAAGAACACATCGAAACATGTAAAATAAATATAAAATGGTATGGAGCAGCTAAAACTAATAGAGAGACAAGACAAACTACAACATTTCAGCAAGAGGCTACAACAAAGAAACTATACACATTAATCACATAAATCCAAGCCAGAAAACACAAAACGGATATTTAAAAAATGGTGTAAAAGAAGATGGCCAGGATTTACGTATGTTGTGGTTAAAATATAAATAGAAAATAGGGCAGGTAGAATTTAATTAGACCAAAAGGAGTCAAACAGTGAAACATTTGAGAAATGAAAGGAGAGTAGGAAGAAGAAAACGGGAAGAAGATGGGGAAAGAGAGAGAGAGAGAGAGAGAGAGAGAGAGAGAGAGAGGATAGGGGTGGCAAGGGGGAAGAAGAGGTAATAAAGATAACGCAGTGAGGAAAAGGGATATGACACAGGATGGAAAAGTACAGGAGACCAGTGATTAAAGAAAAAGAATTAAAAGAATGTAATCTTCTCAGTTGGAGAGTGCCAAAACGGGATATGTAAAAAATCGTTGAGATTTGCAGCAGAACTGCAATTGCTCCTACAATTTGGAAGTTAGGGCCAGTTTTATTCTTCGCTCTTATTATCTTGCCAGACTCAATAAAACAGGTAACAGTTTGTTTTTTTCCAGCCGAGTCGATGGGAAAGTATCAACCTGGGATGGAATACAGCCAAGTGATGGATGGACCGCCTGGAAAAATGGATGTATCTCGTTGTTATGACAACCTAATATTTTTGCCAGTTTGTCATCGTTCTATGTTAAAGTAGGCCAGGGAATGGCAAATACAACTAATTTGAGTCCAAATAGAATGTTGTTCTAAAGGTTTGGAATGTTATAACTGCTGGATAGTCAAAGATGATGAGTTTGATAAGCAGCTCTCTTGTCTAAAACAGTGCTGTACAACCTTATTATGCTCAGAGCCCGCTTGTGTAACTTTTCGCACATACAAGTTTTCTCTCTGCCTCCCACTAAAATGCAAATTTTAATTTAGGTCGCACTCAGAGACCAAATTATAAGGATACACTGATTATTGAAGTTTTGGAAAATTTAGAAAGAGGTTAAATGTCTTCGGTTACCCACTGAGTCTATATTTGATATCTCATTCGGTCACCCACTGAGTCTATATTTGATATCTCATTCGGTCACTCACTGAGTCTATATTTTATATCTCATTAGGTCACCCACTGAGTCTATATTTGATATCTCATTCGGTCACCCACTGATTCTATATTTGATATCTCATTAGGTCACCCACTGAGTCTATATTTGATATCTCATTCGGTCACCCACTGAGCCTATATTTGATATCTCATTCGGTCACCCACTGAGTCTATATTTGATATCTCATTCGGTCACCCACTGAGTCTATATTTGATATCTCATTAATAAAACATGTAACTATTCTGCTACCGCCCATCTTCTTCTTCTTTCTTTCCTCATTTACCTTTCAGCGTCGAGGGGAGATATAATTTGCGGTCTTTTGCTCTTTTGTTCGCCCCTACTGCCGTTATTTTTTCTAGTGTTTCTAATATTTCATCAATTCATCTTTTTTCATGGTCGGCCCTTAGGTCTGGAATTCTTGCAACGTTTATTGAGGGCTCGTTGTATTGTGTTTTACTCGTTCTTCCTTATCACGTGGCCAAACTATTTTATCAGTTGTTTCTTTATATATCCAATGGTGGGGGTTATTCCTAGCCATTTTTTTAATCAGTTCTTCATTTCTGATCTTATCTCTCACGCTGTTTCCTGTTATTAATCTAACACAATTAATCTCAGTAGAGGTTATTTTTCTTTTTTTTTTCTTGCATCTAGGGTCCAGGACTGACATTGGTAGCACAACGTTGAGATAAAGATTGTATTGTAAAGCGCCCGTTTTGCCTCTATAGTTATTTTCTTGTTGGACAATAGTTGTGATTGATGTCCAATGATTTGACAAACTTTGTTGCATCTTGAGTCTATTTCTGCTGTTTGTGAATTGTCGTTTATCACTAGACTTCCTATGTATTAAAATTCCTCTACTTGTTTTAGTTATCTGCCCTATATAGTTATGTTGATGTTCTGTTTTTTCTTTTGCGACATTCATGACCTTTGTTTTATTGATGTTGATTTTCATGTTGTGTTTTGTGCCGGTACTGTTGAGTCTCTTTACGAGTTCTTGTAGGCCTTCCACTTATCCATGTATTAGTGCCTGACCGTCTGCAAATAAAAGCTCGTTGATCTCCTCTGTCTCTGATGGGTTGGCTACTTGTCCTTGTATGTAATAAACAGTAGAGGAGATATAACGCACCCCTAGTCTTACACCTGATCTAACTTCAAAGTGGTATGAGTAGCCTTCATCTGTTCTGACTGTGCAGCTGCCGCTGACGCAGAGACTTTTAATTAGGTTGGTTCGTATCTCCCACAGTTGTTCTCTGTTTACTCGGTCGTATTATTTTTCCTTGTCATTGAAGGGTATGTACAAATTTTGATTATGTTCTGTCGTCTGTTCTGCTAATTGTTTTAAGGTGAATAGAGCGTCATTACATCCTTTTTAACGGAACCCCATTTGAGAATCACTTAACTGTAGTTCTATTATTCGTCTCAGCCTTTTTTTCCCACAATTGTGGTGCATAACTTTCCTACATGGCTGAGAAGCGATATACTTGCAGTCTCTCTTTATACCTTTATTTTTGTCATATTGATACGATGAATATCTGTTGCAAATTTTCTGGAGTTCTTTATTGGTCCCATGCTGTATTAAATATTCTGTGCAGCCATGTAATTCCTGTTTCTCCTACTGCTGCTATTTTTTCAAATGGTATGTTATCTATTCCTGGTGCTTTATTTCTTGGTGCATTTGTTAGTACCTCTTCGATTTCTTTTATCATGATGTTGGTTTCAGTGTTTGTGCATTCTTGCGTGATTGTTTATTGTATTATTTATAACTGGTGCCATGTTTAATAGGACTTCAAGAATATTCTTCCCGTCTCTGTTGCATATGTTGGTTTTTGTGTATTAGCTTTATCATTTATGAGCTCAGTGTGATCGTGATTTCTTTTCCTGCCCTTTTCGCTTTTGCTGCTTTGTAGAAATCTCTTGTAGCTGTCTTGACGTCACTGCTTATATTTTGTCCGAATTCTGTCCATTTGTTTTGCTTAGCCTCTTTGATCAAGATCGCTGACACCCCATGTAAATGTCATAACTCTTAGTGGGAGCAAGGAGCCCATGTTGAAGCTCATTGCAGCTTAAAGAGTTTCATCTTTTCCACGTCTCATTCTTATTGTAGGGAGCTGCCATAGCTCAGTGGTTAGTGAACTGGACTACAATGGACAAGAGGTAGGGTTCGATCCCAACCGACGGGGTCCGGTTCACCCAACCTTTAATGGGTTCCGGATTTTTTTCGGGGAATGTAAAGCGGCACGGGAGTAATACCGACCACATTAACCCCAAAAATCATGTGCCGAGAGTCTGTAAAATGTATGGTCACTGACACCATATTCCCAATACGCCACTTGGCGTGACTGGGGTACTTTTTTTAAAAATTCTTATTGTAGCTTTCACTACGCTGTGATATATCCACTTTTTTTGGAACGGCACGTCAGAGTGGTCTGCATTTTATTGAACAAAATAAGAACGCCAGCCTCCTGAAACCATCTTTATTCGCGCTACACGATATGCTAGAATGAACAGTCGCCCAGATTTTATCATCGATCTACCCATGAGATAAAAGTGCAAACGGTTAGCATTAGATATGATCATTCTCGTGACGTAGATCACAACAAAAATAGCGTTAGCTAATAGCATGTCCAAAAATAAACCAATCCGTAGATAAATATAATTCTGTACTCAAAAGAGCGTTCATAATTATTATTGATTATTATATTATTATTTGCTTATATATCTTCCCCGGACTAATCACGTAAATGAGCCTTGAACGTAATACAGCTTTTATGTGAGATCTCTACAATTATGTCAAGGTCTTCTACAAAGTGAAAAAAAAATTGTTGAATGAATATGTTAAGTTGTATATAGAATAGAATTGATATATGGGAATATATATGTATATAAAAATATACATATATTTATATATGATTTTATCCAGTCCACTATTGGAAATTTAGAATCTTTGTTGGCTCATAAAAGAAAAAGAAAAAGTGAAAGTGAGAGAGAAAAGGAGGAAAGAGGGAAAAGAAGAAATGGAGTCAGTATTATATCACTCGATAAAACTTAAATAATTGCTTATATTTACTTCCCTTGCACACATCAATGAATAGTCCAGTCACACATCAATGAATAGTCCAGTCACACAGCAATGAATAGTCCAGTCACACAGCCAACAAACATAAACTCAGTCAATGGCAACATTTTCTATTCTGGCGTCGTTTTTTTTTTTTTTTTTTTTTTGTCAAAGGAAGCTATAGGCAACACATACTATTACTGTTTTAGTGAATTCGAGTGCAGGTGTTACATTTCTCTTTACAAAAATTTTTTTTTTTTTTTTTTTTTTTGGGGGGGGGGGGCGTTGTTTAGTGCTCTCTCTCTCTCTCTCTCTATCTTTCCTTTTCTCTCTTTCTTTATCTCGTTGTCTGTATTTCTCTCCCTCGCTCTCTTCTCACTTCTCTCTCTCTCTCTCTTTCTCTCTCTTGGTGAAATTCTTTCTGTGTCCAATGCCATGGCTTTGTTGAGTCGATTGCAGAGGTGTGTCTATAAACCTACCGTCCGTCACTAAATGCGAGACAAACAAAGATGACATTATTTAAAACAACGCAAAAAAAATATTAGTTTAGTTTAGTTTAGTCGACAGATCATCTTCTTTGTACAGCGGGTAAATTAAGTTTAATTGACAAATCATCTTCTGTTGTACAATGGGTAAGTTAGTTTAGTCGACAGATTATCATCTTTGTACAACGGGTAAGTTAGTTTAGGCGACAGGTTATCTTCTTTGTACAACAGGTAAGTTTAGTTTAGTCGACAGATTATCTTCTTTGTACAACGGATAAGTTAAGTTTAGTCGACAGATTATCTTCTTTGTACAACGGGTAATTTAGTTTAGTCGACAGATTATCTTCTTTGTACAACGGGTAATTTAGTTTAGTCGACAGATTATCTTCTTTGTACAACGGGTAATTTAGTTTAGTCGACAGATTATCTTCTTTGTACAACGGGTAATTTAGTTTAGTCGACAGATTATCTTCTTTGTACAGCGAATAAGTTAAGTTTAGTCGACAGATTATCTTCTTTGTACAACGAATAAGTTAAGTTTAGTCGACAGATTATCTTCTTTGTACAGCGAATAAGTTAAGTTTAGTCGACAGATTATCTTCTTTGTACAGCGAATAAGTTAAGTTTAGTCGACAGATTATCTCTTTGCACAGCGGGTAAGTTAGTTTAGTCGACAGATTATCTTCTTTGCACAACAGGTAAGTTAGTTTAGTCGACAGATTATCTTCTTTGCACAACAGGTAAGTTAGTTTAGTCGACAGATTATCTTCTTTGTACAACAGGTAAGTTAGTTTAGTCGACAGATTATCTTCTTTGCACAACAGGTACGTTAGTTTAGTCGACAGATTATCTTCTTTGTACAACGAATAAGTTAAGTTTAGTCGACAGATTATCTTCTTTGTACAGCGAATAAGTTAAGTTTAGTCGACAGATTATCTTCTTTGTACAGCGAATAAGTTAAGTTTAGTCGACAGATTATCTTCTTTGTACAGCGAATAAGTTAAGTTTAGTCGACAGATTATCTCTTTGCACAGCGGGTAAGTTAGTTTAGTCGACAGATTATCTTCTTTGCACAACAGGTAAGTTAGTTTAGTCGACAGATTATCTTCTTTGCACAACAGGTAAGTTAGTTTAGTCGACAGATTATCTTCTTTGTACAACAGGTAAGTTAGTTTAGTCGACAGATTATCTTCTTTGCACAACAGGTAAGTTAGTTTAGTCGACAGATTATCTTCTTTGCACAACAGGTAAGTTAGTTTAGTCGACAGATTATCTTCTTTGCACAACAGGTAAGTTAGTTTAGTCGACAGATTATCTTCTTTGCACAACAGGTAAGTTAGTTTAGTCGATAGATTATCTTCTTTGTACAATTGGCAGCAACGAAGTGTCCAAATCCCCATTATGAATCACGCCCGCCAATTATTAACGAAAGCGCTGAAGATGGCTTCAGCTCAGATACGCTAACACCTCAGCACCGACGAAAACGTTGACCTACTTAATCAACCTACATAGTCACCGGCTGCTTTATTCTTTTCACTGCTGACCAAGATCGGAGCCCCTATAAACACGCAAGTGAAACAAACATTACTATTTATTCAAAGTATCAGCAATTCAAAAAGCCAGAATATCACACGAACAATAATATCGTCCACATTTGGCTCATCCGCAATTCAGAATTTAAATACTACAGAAAGTTAAATATTCAAAAGCTATTAATATAAAACTGCATTGATTTTTCAAAATCATTCATTTCGGGGCATTTACTTGAAACTAACACTATATAGAAAGTGAACTAATTTTACTTAAATTATTCAAAACGCTAATAATTCGACGTCAATTATTCAAAACGGCAATATTTAAAATTGAGAAATGGCTCTCAGCGCCAATTGCTTCACTTCATCAAAAATTCTCAATACTAGTTAATCGTAACCAGCTATTATTGTTGTTCTAAAATCCTGGTCAGAAAGTGTGGTTTGTGAACGGGGTGAGCAATGAGTTCTTCAAAAGACACGTTTGCCTACCTTTTTTTTTTCAATCATTCTGACTTTTCATTCATTTTTCTGTATATTCTGGTGTAAATATAAATAACTGCGGCTGTCTGTCGTCACGTGTGCCTCTGACGCATCTGGTAGTTACGTAAGCAATCAATACGTCAGAATGGCACATGTTTCCATGTAACGAGTCACACACACATGACGAGCATGTCCTTTGCAGGAAACCGTTTGTGCGCGTGTGTGTGTGTGTGTTGCTCCTAGACAACCTGTTTGCCTTGCCTGTAGACTTCTGAAAGATCGATTGTGTTCACTTTAACGGCAGTTTCTTCTTTGTTTGGTGTATGTGTGTGCAATGATGGAGACATCTACACTTCTTTACCTTTCTTTCTGTTCACCTATCCATCCATTTACAATCTACGTATTTAAATTCTTCTCTATCCACAAATCCACCCACTCACCCATCATCTATTGACTCATCCATCTATTCACTCATCAATCTATCCATTTATCCACCAATCTATTCATCACTCCATCTTTCCACCCATCATACATCCATCGATTTACTCAAAATTTAGTCTCCTCTATTCAATTTTCATCTGACCACTATCTTTCCATTTAAAAATACATTCATTTATTAATCTATCCACTCATCCATCCAATCTTCAACTAGCCCGCTAATCCATCTGATTATCTATCAATTTACTTATCATTATATTACCCATCACTGCTGTTTGTTACTGATATTTTAGCTAGCTTTGCTCCTTTATTAATTTCAGAAATACCACCTGTTGATCTTTGTTTTTCGATTTCTACCAGCTTATTGGACGAAGCAATATCTTAAACTGTCATAGCATTTCGGAGAGTTGGGTGGGGGAGGAAGTGTTGAATATTTGATACAAGAAAGGGTCAAGCGCGTCAATATTTACCTGATTATTCTTACAAGCATTAAGTTACTTAAAGTGTCATCGACATCGAAATGCCGAAATTAAATAAGTTAGAAACTACAAACTAATTAAAGAAATAAACAACAAAAGCAGAGATTATCGTTGGATAAATATCAAGCTTATAACTGTGATAAAAACAGAGAAAACACACATAACCTACAAACAATATCAATGTAAGTAGAATCAAATGTAGAGAGAATTTAAGAATATAGATATCTTGGGCATGTCATAACTAGGGACGGAAAATGCGAGGCAGAATTTTATAAAAGAATTAGATTTTTTTTTTTTAAATCATGTTCACCAGTATGAGATATGTACTCATATGATTTGACACGTTTGGCATTGCGAGGGTTTTAAAAGAACAACTCTCACAGGATGGCGACAAGGAAGCTGAGAGTAATTCACACGTCAAAAGAACGATGGAACACGGCGCCACGAGGGACGAAAGCTGGAAATGCATCATCGGTAGCAAGAAACTAACACAGATTCATTCAATCAGTGCAAGACATGAGCAACCAGCAGACGAACACTTCGACAGTTGCTGGAAAGTGTGGTACATCGGATATGGGAATGTTCCAACTCAAGTGATCCCAGTCTGAACTAAAGACTAAATATTCACATCAAAGCAAATAATATCGGGACTAAAAATAAGAGTGATAAATTATTGCATCTATTCCACGTCTCTTATGTGCAGAAACAGATAATACATTTTTCAAAAGAACAAAAATTAGGCCCTAAAAATATGGATTTATAGAAAAGTGAGAATATTTGGGTGGAAAGTGAAGGGAAAAAAACAATAATTTTTGAAACAGTTTAAAATTAATAAAGGACTATTTTTAACACAATTTGAACAAGACAAATAAATTGATTGGACACATGAAGAGACACAATAACCGATTGAAAGTCATCGTGGATGGAAAAGTACAGGATTAACTAGATGGAGCCAGCAAAGTCTAAAGTGGGATGGCAATATTAAGAGTGAGACATGGTAATATTTGACAGCGTGTACCATCAAGGTGACACAATTTGGAATCACCGCAATCAAAGACAAAATGTAGTAGAGGACATGGAATGTACTAGTCTCAGGGTCACCAGCTGCACAGTTTCTAACGTTGTGATGAGAACTTCATTTTGATATTAAAACATAAGTAAATAAAAGTAGAAAAGTACCCCCGTCACGCCAAGTGGCGTATAGGGAATATGGTGTTAGTGACCATAAATTTTACAGACCTTCGGCACATGATTTTTGGGGTAATGTAGTCGGTATTACGCCCGTGCCGCTTCACTTTCCCAGAAAAAAATCCGGTACCCATTAAAGGCTGGGTGAACCCGGAAGCCGTCGGTTGGGATCGAATCCTACCCCTTGTCCTTTGTAGTCCAGTTCACTAACCACTGAGCTATCGCGGCTCCCCATTAAAACATACATCAGTGATAATATCGTTACTTTTCCATATCCAACTATCAATACAACGAATTTAATTGAAGTGAATCGTGGAGAGTAGAGAAACAAATGAGAAGTCAATTAGAGGCCACAGAGATGGGATTTCTCAGAAGAATGTTGAAAGTTCCCTAGACAGCCAAAAAGACCAATGAGGAAATTATCAAAGAGGCCAAAACGAAAACGGTGCTCCTAAAAACATAAGAAAGAAACAATCAACATTTTTCGGCACATCATAAGAATTGAAAAGTTGGAATACTTGGTTACATTTGGCCAAATTGAGGGAAAGAGATATCGCGGTCAACAAAAAAGAGAAGATACTGGTGGAAAGGTTGATGTCATGGCCCGGAGAACAATCAACAGTAGAAATGAAACGATGCTCTGTGGACAAAGAATTGTGGAAAAACATGATCGCCTACACCAACGGTATGGCACATCATGACGATGATGATGGTGATGATCCCATCAAACATTGTGTGTATATAAATTATATATCAGCCTACAATTATTAAACATTGAAAATGATGGCGATGATGCGGGCCGAGTAGATACTCTTAGTGAAAGCTTTAACCATTGTTCCTTTTATAACAGCCGAGTAAGCTACAAGGCACTAACAGCCGAGTAACCAGGAACACACTTTTATAACAGCCGAGTAAGCTACAAGGCTCTGACAGCCAAGTAATCAGCAAAACACTTTTATAACAGCCAAGTAACCAGCAACACACTTTTATAACAGCCAAGTAACCAGCAACACACTTTTATAACAGCCAAGTAACCAGCAACACACTTTTATAACAGCCGAGTAAGCTACAAGGCACTAACAGCCGAGTAACCAATAACATACTTTTACAAAAGTCATCTAACCAGCAACACATTTTTATAGCAGTCATGTAACCAGCAACACACTTTTATAACAGCCATGTAACCAGCAACACACTTTTATAACAGCCATGAAACCAGTAACACACTTTTATAACAGCCAAGTAATCAGCAACACACTTTTATAACAGCCATATAACCAGCAACACACTTTTATAACAGCCATGTAACCAGCAACACACTTTTATAACATCCATGTAACCAGCAACACACTTTTATAACAGCCAAGTAACCAGCAACACACTTTTATAACAGCCATGTAACCAGCAACACACTTTTATAACAGCCATGTAACCAGCAACACACTTTTATAACAGCCATGTAACCAGCAACACACTTTTATAACAGCCGAGTAACCAGCAACACACTTTTATAACAGCCGAGTAACCAGCAACACACTTTTATAACAGCCATGTAACCAGCAACACACTTTTATAATAGCCATGTAACCAGCAACACACTTTTATAACAGCCATGTAACAAGCAACACACTTTTATAACAGCCATGTAACCAGCAACACACTTTTATAACAGTCAAGTACCCAGCAACACACTTTTATAACAGTAATGTAACAAGCAACACACTTTTATAACAGTCAAGTAACAAGCAACACACTTTTTTAACAGCCATGTAACAAGCAACACACTTTTATAACAGTCAAGTAACCAGCAACACACTTTTATAACAGTCAAGTAAACAGAAACACACTTTTATAACAGCCAAGTAACCAGCAACACACTTTTATAACAGTCAAGTAACCAGCAACACACTTTTATAACAGCCATGTAACCAGCAACACACTTTTAAAACAGCAAAGTAACCAGCAACGCACTTTTATAAAAGTCAAGTAAACATCAATCAACTTTTAAAACAGCCGAGTAACCAGCAACACACTTTTATAACAGCCAAGTAACCAGCAACACACTTTTATAACAGCCGAGTAACCAGCAACACACTTTTAAGACAGCTACGTAACCAGCAACACACTTTTAAAACAGCCAAGTAACCAGCAACACACTTTTAAAACAGCCAAGTAACCAGCATCACACTTTTATAACAGCCGAGTAAGCTACAAGGCACTAACAATCAAGTAATCTATAACCACTTTTATAACAGCCATGTAACCAGCAACACACTTTTGTAACAGTCATGTAACCGCAACACACTTTTATATAAGCCAACTAACAATCAAGTAATCTATAACCACTTTTATAACAGCCATGTAACCAGCAACACACTTTTGTAACAGTCATGTAACCGCAACACACTTTTATAACAGCCATGTAACCGCAACACACTTTTAGAACAGCCATGTAAACACAACACACTTTTACAACAGCCATGTAACCGCAACACACTTTTATAACAACCATGTAACCATCAACACACTTTTACAACAGCCATGTAACCAATAACACACTGTTATAACAGCCATGTAACCATCAACACACTTTTATAACAGCCATGTAACCACAAGACAATTTTGTAACAGCCGTGTAACCATCAACACACTTTTATAACAGCCATGTAACCGCAACACACTTTTATAACAGCCATGTAACCATCAACACACTTTTATAACAGCCATGTAACCATCAACACACTTTTATAGCAGCCATGTAACCATCAACACACTTTTATAACAGCCATGTAACCATCAACACACTTTTATAGCAGCCATGTAACCATCAACACACTTTTATAACAGTCAAGTAATCTGCAACCACTTTTATAACAGTCATGTAATCTACTACCCCTTTTATAACAGTCAAGTAATCGACAACCCATTTTAATACAGTCAAGTAATCTACAGCCACTTTTATAATAGCCAAGTAATCTACCACCACTTCTATAACAGTCAAGTAATCTACAATCACTTTTATAACAGTCAAGTAACCAGCAACACACTTTTAAAACAGCCAAGTAACCAGCAACACACTTTTACAACAGCCATGTAACCGCAACACACTTTTATAACAGTCGAGTAACCAGCAACACACTTTTATAACAGTCAAGTAACCAGCAACACACTTTTAAAACAGCCAAGTAACCAGCAAAAAACTTTTATAACAGCCAAGTAACCAGCAACACACTTTTATAACAGCCAAGTAACCAGCAACACACTTTTATAACAGCCATGTAACAAACAACACACTTTTATAGCAGTCATGTAACCAGCAACACACTTTTATAACAGTCATGTAACTAACAAAACACTTTTATAGCAGTCATGTAACCAGCAACACACTTTTATAACAGTCATGTAACCAACAACACACTTTTATAACAGCCGAGTAATCAGCAACACACTTTTATAACAGCCGAGTAACCAGCAACACACTTTTATAACAGCCATGTAACCGCAACACACTTTTATAACAGCCATGTAACCAGCAACACACTTTTATAACAGTCAAGTAACCAGCAACACACTTTTAAAACAGCCAAGTAACCAGCAACACACTTTTAAAACAGCCAAGTAACAAGCAACACACTTTTATAACAGTCGAGTAAGCTACAAGGCACTAACAATCAAGTAATCTACAACCACTTTTATAACAGCCATGTAACCATCAACACACTTTTATAACAGTCGTGTAACCATCAAAACACTTTTATAACAGTCGTGTAACCATCAACACACTTTTATAACAGCCATGTAACGATCAACACACTTTTATAACAGCCATGTAACCGCAACACACTTTTATAACAGCCATGTAACCATCAACACACTTTTATAACAGCCATGTAACCATCAACACACATTTATAACAGTCATGTAATCTACAACCCCTTTTATAACAGTCATGTAATCTACAACCCCTTTTACAACAGTCAAGTAATCTACAACCCCTTTTACAACAGTCAAGTAATCTACAACCGCTTTTACAACAGTCAAGTAATCTACAACCGCTTTTATAACAGTCAAGTAATCTACAACCACTTTCATAACAGTCAAGTAATCTACAGCCACTTTTATAACAGTCAAGTAATCTACAGCCTCTTTTATAACAGTCAAGTAATCTACAGCCACTTTTATAACAGTCAAGTAATCTACAGCCACTTTTATAACAGCCAAGTAATCTACAACCACTTTTATAACAGTCAAGTAATCTACAACCACTTTGATAACAGTCAAGTAATCTACAACCACTTTTATAACAGCCAAGTAATCTACAACCACTTTTATAACAGCCAAGTAATCTACAACCACTTTTATAACAGTCAAGTAATCTACAACCACTTCTATAACAGTCAAGTAATCTACAATCACTTTTATAACAGTCAAGCAATCTACAGCCACTTTTATAACAGTCAAGTAATCTACAACCACTTTTATAACAGTCAAGTAATCTACAACCACTTTTATAACAGCCAAGTAATCTACAACCACTTTTATAACAGCCAAGTAATCTACAACCACTTTTATAACAGTCAAGTAATCTACAACCACTTCTATAACAGTCAAGTAATCTACAATCACTTTTATAACAGTCAAGTAATCTACAACCCCTTTTTATAACAGTCAATTAATCTACAACCACTTTTATAACAGTCAAGTAATCTACATGACCAATTATAATAAAAAGTAACGTGCGACTTTCTTTTATTCAATAAATTGTTTCGTTTTCCTGTTGTGAATCTTTCGTGGTGCAATTGTCTGTAAAAATGATTGTAATAAAAATTAACCTTTGTGAGATATCAGCGTGGCAACCAAGAGGTCACGACCCACAGCTTGTGGGAGTTATCTGCACTGCTTCCGGTAAAGGTATCAACGAAGAAACAAATACCTTAGCGACTTTAAATGTAGCTTTTCATGTGTGATCATTTGAGTGGTGAACAAAACACACAGTCATTTAGAAAGGTTATAGAACGATATTCTGTGTGTTACCGTCTGTGTTTTAAGTGCAGGAGAAAGTTTACAGAGGATTATTTTTTCAAGAGCTTTATTGTCAAGTAAAGTTCATTTAGTTAGACTGAATATGTAGCCGGGCTCTACTACTTCCTACTACTACTTCTACCTTTCAACTCCCTGTGGAGCATAGGTCTTCAACAAACACTTTCCAAGTTATTCTGTTTCTTGCGATTCTTTTAAGATCATTCCATGTCTTCCCCATCATCTTCATCTCCGCTTCTGTCTGTCTTCTCCGAGAATTTTTTGGTCTTCCTCATTGTATTTTCCCCTGGGGATTCCAAAAAAGGGCCTGTTGTGTAATACTCTCAGTTGGCTTCCGTAGTGTGTGTCCTATCCAGCCGGGCTCTAGCTGAGTTTAAATTAATTGGCAGCCAGTGTACCAGCGACAGATTTAGTCTAACGTACACATTAATTTTAGTGATTTCTCACGTTTCAGTGCCAGTAGGAAATCAGGAGATGACCAGAAGTATCGCCATGACAAGGGGGTTTCCTAGAATAATGTTACTTTAGGCACTCACTACTTATATACGATGACGATGGATAAGACACACACTGTGGAAGCCACCTGCGAGTATTACACGACAGGCCATTTTTTGGAATCCCCATGAAAAGACAAAGAGGAAGTCCAAAATATTCTTGGGGAAAACAGTGTTTGAAGCGGAGCTATGAGGAAGACATGAAATGATCTTAAAAGAAGGCAAGAAACAGAACAGCTTGGAAAATAGAAGACATATGCTCCACAGGGAGTTAAAAGGAAAAAAAACTCCATATTTATCTAGCAGTCCGTCCAAATATTTTTTTTTTTCATTTTGTCTTTTTTCATTTCATTTGATACAATTATATAAATAAGACAAGAGTTTGGTAACAACAGAGAAAAAGACATCACCTCAGTGCAAAATAAAAACAAGTATAACAATATTAAAACAGGTAAATGAATTTAAATATCTGGGAACAATGTTAGCCTCAGATGGTAGTTTGTACAACAGAGGTGAGATGCATAATGGTTTAGGCAAAAGCAGCTTTTCAAAAAATGAGGAAGACACTATGCAATCCATTTTTGACAATAGAAACAAGAAAAATAGATCTTAAATGTTATGTGGAGCCAGTCTTAACATATGAATGTGAATCATGGACAATAGGACAACAGACAAGAAAATCACCGGAGGCTGTAGAAATGTGGTTTTACAGAAGAGTGATAAGAATACCATGGACAGCTAAAAAGAGTAATGAAAAAAAAAGTAACAAGAGAGCTTATTTCCAATATTAGGAAGAAACAACCATCATTTTTTTGGGGCCATGTAATGAGAAGAGAACAGCTGGAATATATTGTAACAACTGAGAAAATTGAGGGACGAAGAGATAGAGGGAGGCAAAGAGAAAAGATACCAGACAGCTTAAGAGAATGGCAGGAAGTCAACAACAGAAATTATAAATAACTATCGTGATCGAAAGTTGCGGAGAGACATGATCACCTACGCCAGCAGGCTTGGTACTTGATGATGATGATATAAATACGATAAATGAATCTTAGTGCCGTGCTTAAGCCGTATATATTGGTCCGAAATGCTCAAATATCACAGCTTTACTGCTAACCACAACACAACGCATACACGCCCACTTGACGTCGTTTTAAGGGCGGATGAAGAAAGTGTGTATTCATTTAATTGTTTGGTGAACGCAAGCAAGCAATCTCAGTGTATTGTTGTAAACAAATTCTATTATACGAGTTGGCAAAGTATGAATACACTGAACAGTTTTGTTGTTGACGATATAAGAAAGAAAGAAGCAAACAAACAAATGTGTAGATCTTTCCAGTAAATCACAAAGCAGATTAGAGATATCTGATGGCTGTGAATCTCTATATGTTCTTGTGAGTGGATGCAAATATTAGAGACTAAATAACACGAAAGGAATTATTTAAAAAAACTGTCATCATTTCACCTGCGTGAGAAAAATAAACGAAATAATTTGGTTATTTGTTTATGGAAGGCCCAGGTATCAAACGAATTAAGATCCATAATTGCTCAACCGCCCGTTCCAGCGTAATCATCCGAATTAATATCTCATCTCCCAAACAAAGAAAGGTAACTGTAGTCCCCATCGTAGCAGTCTCAGCACACGCCGAAAGACATAAAGCGAAACCGCGCAGAAAGTGAACACAGCCAACTGTTCCCTGTCATACGATATCATCATTCATCGTAAACAATTGGAATAACGAAACATGATCAAAACGGATGAGACACACAGCTCACGATGTGCACAGAGCACTTAACTCAGTAGCTCTTGCAATAAGCCGGACTTGGAATATGAGGAAACTGCAACAAAGAACACTTTTCATGCATAGCCTTCAATGATTCCCGCCGCCTATCCACCATATACCGGAAGTTCACGTTCTCTTGAAAATGATGATCGTCATATTTATTAAAATGTATAGCGCTTGATGATGTTAGGCCATCGTTGTTGACTCCAATTCCGAACATATAAACACACAGTTAATAGTCAGATTATCCCCGTCGCACATGAAACAACAGACCGTAAGATTAGCGTGTGGCCGGTCTAGGGATGTACGATGAGCCATTACGATGACGTAACACACAACAATTTATTAACGAAATAATTTAACTACGTAAAGAATCAAAGACCATATACAACAGGTACAACCAGTAGGAGTGTTACCATGGAGACGGTAGAGCGGAGGCAGGAGCAATCACAAGAACTGCCATACTACTGAGGAATAAAGAAACTGAAAAAAAGCAGAAGTAATGCAGACAAAAGACAACCTGGAATAGAAAATAGAGGCTGATACACACATTGTGTACCAGACTTGAGGAACTCTGCAATGAATGGTCACGATGTGAGCAAAGTTGACAGATTTTGTTGTTACATAAACACAGTGTCGAGCACAACCGATTGTTCGGTCCGTGACTTGGGACAGGAAGATAAGAATATACACAATGTTAGCATTTCGGGTCTATATACACAATTATGTCAGCATTTCGGGTCTATATACACAATTATGTCAGCATTTCGGGTCTATATACACAATTATGTCAGCATTTCGGGTCTATATACACAATTATGTCAGAATGTCGGGTCTATATACACAATTATATCAGCACTTCGGGTCTATATACACAATTATGTCAGCATTTCGGTTCTATATACACAATTATGTCAGCATTATTTCGGGTCTATATACACAATTATGTTAGCATTTCGGGTCTATATACACAATTATATCAGCATTTCGGGTCTATATACACAATTATGTAAGAATTTCGGGTCTATATACACAATTATGTAAGAATTTCGGGTCTATATACACAATTATGTCAGAATTTCGGGTCTATCTATCTTTCGTTCGCCTGAAGTATTGTCTATATCAGCAATATCGAATCTTGTATAAATTTTACTGTCTTTTGTAATTCTTACAGTGACCCATATAGTTTTGTCTCTAGTGTTGTATCTATGGGCCAAATGATTTTCCTTAGTCTACTATATTCAGTACAATCTTGAAGTATGTGTTCAGCCATCTGGGGCGCCTATCCACACGTGCATGTAGTTGAGGTGCCGACCTTCAGTTTTGTATACATGTGACTGTGGAGCCGATTGTGCCCTGTTCTGAGGCGTATAATGATAACTTGTTCCCTCCCATCTATTCATATTACGAAGCATTTCGGGGAAATCTACGTTTTTGATTTTATCGAATTCCACTGTAAAATGTTTCAGCTACAGTATAGGTAATGTAATGATCTATGCAACTAAGGAAGAAGTTATATATGACTGAAATTCACAAGGGGTGCGAATTTTAAAAACAAAAATACAACGCTATATATCTGAATATCGAAACATATTTCAAATGCTCAGTTAGATAATTTTCCAATTTCTTTCAAATAATATATATTTTAAGACCATATTTATGATAAATACTGGTGGACACAAAATTGGATATTGAAAGTGAGCAATGAAGACATATTTAAAGATTTTTAAACATTAAAAAGGGATGGCTTATAAACACAATTCTATAGAGGAAATTAAAATACTATGGCAACGTCAAAAGACAAAGCGGGATGGAAAGAGGAATAATGGAATGTATGGTTCCTGGCGACGCATCGGGGCAGATAAAGAAGAAGGTGGTTTCGAGACATTATGGAAACCTTGAACGTGACAACAGAAGAAGCGGGAGATCTGGCTAGAGACAGATTTTTTCAGCCAAGATGTGGTAAATGTAACGTCCTGTGAAGGACAATCGATCTGATGATGACTGGTGACACAGAAAAGGTACACAAGAAAACACCGAAGATGTTGCTAAAACAATGTAGAGTCATCTCTGACGATCGGATGCGCATTGTTTAAGTTATTGAGTTATTTGCGGGTTATCATCATT